>JAQHUG010000090.1:3376108-3408132 GCA_028555095.1 Dicrostonyx torquatus | reverse complement strand
GCGCACACACATGTGTCCTGCTTGCTGGTGTTGGGGTAGGATAATGGCATGATGTGTGTGGGAATCATAGGGGAGACAGCCTGAAGGAACTGTTTATCTCTACCACATTTTTTTTCATTTTGAATGACGTACTACATTACGTATTCATGTTGTCAAACCTTGCTTATATTCACCCCCTTGTTACTTTGCCCCTTTCCCTCCTCCTCCTCCCTTGCTGGTTTCTTTAGTGTTGGGTAGGATGTCAGCGCTGTCATCTGTGCTTAAGGTGGAGGAGGTATGCCTGGGGACAGTTTTAGTGACTTCCTTAGGCAAACATTGCCTGGAATGAATGGGTTAGTGTTTACCGAGCACGGTTATAGTGGTACCTCCTGCCCTACAAGCTGCTTCTTGTCCTGTGAAAGCAAAGTGTGTGGTCATCAGGTCATGCCTGAGCTTCCTTCTTTCAGCGCTGAGTTAAAAAAAAAAAAGGTCCAATCTGAACTGTGTAATCTTCATCAGTATTAGTTTCAGTGTGGTGGCTTCTTTCTCTGGAGCCCAGAGGAACAGCTGTCGCTCAATCTTCTGAAGTAACTGCAGGAGCAGGCCCTGGAGTGGGAGTTCTCCTGTCTCTAGTCTTCTCTTTGTGTCACCTTGATTGTGGTGTCACTTAGAGTAGCTCCGAGCCTGCTGCTGCTGCGTGCAAGAATACATAGCAGCGAAGGCAGAGGTGTTTGCGTTCAGACAGCACAGTGGGTTATTTTCCATTCCTGTACCATGATGAGTACAGGTTTCTTTTGATGAGCTACTTGAAGACAGAAGACAGGAAGTTCACGAACCTTTGTGAAGTAGGCACATGTTTGCCACTCACAGTGAAGTAAAGTTAAATCGCAAAAAAAAAAATATAAGAAAGAAAAGGAGAATCGACTGAAAAGCAGCTGCCAATATTAAGTCACATCTGGAAGGCACGAATAGTTCTTATCCCCAGATGTTACTCAGAAATCACTGGCTGGGAGGTTAGAGATGACTTAGAGGGCAGAACCTTCGGCCTGCCTCGCTGTTCCCAGGGTTGGTGTGCTTTGTATAAATTAGAAAGACGTGACTCTTGCTGACGGGTATACTTGTGTGCGGTGTGCTGACCAATAAACACTCAGTGCTGTTTCCTCTCGACTCAGGTGACTGGAAGGAAGCACAGCCGCTGGTTTCTAGCAGGAGTGTTGAGCAATCTTACCATATTTAGTAACACTCTTGGGATGAGATAGGCAGGGCAGTAGAGATAACAATGCTTTGTCTTTTGGGTGAATTTAAATAAAAATATTTTTATTGTAGTTATATGGCTACTAAATAATTGATTTTTTTTTTTTTGCCTTAGCATGTCAAAGTTGTGAGAGTTTTAAGTTGATGTAGAGGCACCAAAGTTTTAGTTTGTTCAGCGTGGTTGCAAGAATAAAGAAAATGGGGTAACACTTTGTGGATGTCTTTCCTTACTCCAGATAAAGACTGGCAGGCATTGCGTCATAGGGTCTTTGTTTGGCTGCCTTTCAGGTGGGAACCCTTCCTTTGTGTTCCCACAGAAGACAAAGGGGAGATCAGAGGTGTTGAAGTTCAGATTTCAGATCCGTTATTTGAAGTGTGACATTTTGCTTAACTGGTATATAAATAAATCCGAGTGCAGGCTTCCTTGTGTGCAGCCTGTGTGTTCTGGGCGCTGGCAGTGAAATTAGCAGCCCTGTAAGCCAGCGGGACCAATGAAAGCAGTTGTTTCTTTCCTCGCTGTTTCCTGAGGTACCTGCAGGCCCCTTTCCTGGAAGGGTTAGAAAGAAAAGGTTGCTGATGACCTTTGAGATGTGCTTTTGATATTTGCATTATAATCCTGTGGGCTTATGCTTTTAATTTTTAAATTCACTGGTGATATTTGTGAAGAGTTTCAGTTTCCATTTTTTTTTCTTTTTCTGAGTAGTGGCAGTATGACCCTTTATAAGACGTAAGCAGGTGTGCATGCCCATGACTGCCGCCCCATGCCTTCAAAGTCGTAGTTTTTCCTTTTCAGGATGACTGGGATTTGAGACACCTCTCTCTCCCCCTTCTCCAGTTTCATTAGTTATTTATCATAAGAGGAAGGCTTCAAAGTTGAATACCTAAGTCAATATTCGGTTTCATGAATAAGTAATTCCCCCCCTCTCAGGATGATTTTTCTGGTGGTCTCTTTATTTATTCCTACAACCCTTTAAAAATCTAACTTACTAGTAAATCCGTTTGACTTTTGCTTGGGACTTGTATCATCCTAAAGGACAAGTCATTCGTACATATCAGTGCGTTGCTTCACATGGGCCTAGAGATGCAGAAAGGGGGCGAGCAGAACCCAAGATACAGAGGTTTAGGTGGAAGAAAGTGGAGGTGACCTTAGATGCAGTTGTGATATGACTGGGATGGCCACTAAGCCTGCCGTGCTGGCCAGGATAGGTCGGTTGCAGTGAGGTAGCAGATAGCCCTTCTGTCACAGGGGGCAAACGTACACAGGTCTGTGGACCCGGGAGACGTCCTCCTGCAGCCCCTCAGACTGCTTCCCTCTGGTTGGTTGGCTTTCTGCTGACTCTCAGGACAGGACTAGTTGGGGTAGCTCTGTGTAGAGGAATGCACTCATTGCTCCTGTGCCATTAGCCAGAACCAGTCACATGCTTCTATACAACACAGAGATGCTGGCGAGGTCCAGTCATGTCTTCTCCATGTTCTGTTTGCTCTGATTTTGGCGATTGGCACACAGTATTCACATTGCTGGTCTCCCAAAGTGCATCTGCACTTCATCACTTGAGGGTGATACAGTCTTGTAAGTTAGCCGACTCTTAGGTCTTAATGATGATGGGTGGGGTTGGCTGGGGCTAAGGTGGTAGGTGAACAGATCAAATGCTAATTTTTTATATCAAGGGATTAGGTGGAGTTTTCTTATACATTTCTTCATATCAAACATCTTAAAGATCTGTCATCTCTTTTTAAAAGTATTCGTGCATGTAATATGTGCATGATGTATGTGTGCTCGTGTGTGGGTGTATGTGATACTGCAAAGAACCCTGTGAAGTCTGCTTCTTCCTTCCCCCTTCCTGTGGGTTCTGGGGTTCAAACACAAGTCACCAGACTTGCATGGCAAACCCTTTTACTCCCTGAGCTATAGCCCTGGCTGCTGCGCTGTCTTTTTCCAGAATGCTTGTCACTTGTCCTTGACATGAGAGCAGATGTAGGTTTGCTGCCATCTGAGGCACATCTGCAGAGATGAGGCCTGGTGGGCCCTAGGCCAGCCGGATCCTGTAGTGTTTGCAGCCTTGGTTCTTCTGCTCCCATGGTCTCACCACTTCTTCCTCTTCCCCAAACTCTGCTGTCAAGGCTCAGCCTTTGGGGACAGGCCCGCTTTGGATCACATTCTTGGGGCAGTAGTTTGAGACACTGGGCAATTCTCCCTTCAAGCCTTTGTTCTTATCCGTAACGTGGGGCTCAGGAGTTATCACAGGGTTTTTTAGTACAGGCTGTGTATTCCTTATCTGAAACCTGTGGGAACAGAAGTGTTTCAGATTTTGAAATATTTGTGTAGCGTGTACCAGTCGAGTAAAGTTAATCTAGAAACCCATTTGGATGAAGTAACTTAGTGACTTTTGCCAACTTAGGCATTTATGCAAACCACTCCATGCAATAGCTGGTGTGTTTTCTCCGCTCAGTAAACGTTAATTGTGATAGATGTCGTTGCTTTGAGTATTTTCTCACCAAATTCTTTATATGAAAGTTTGCTGTTGTTTCATTTTGATGGAACTAGGAGCCAAATCCGGGGCTTTGCACATGCTGGGCACTTCAGCATCCTTCTCTCTGGGTGTGAGGAGCCTTGGGAGGGAGCCCCGGATTTGAGTTCAGCAATGCATCTTTTTAAAGCATACTGGTTTTGGATGGTAAAGCAACAAATGCTCATTAAAAAAATTAAAAATTTATAAATGCATGACAAACAAAACTCACCTGTTACTCCACTTTCAAAAATTTTGTTATGTTCATAATATTTTATAGCTTGTTACTTTCAAAAATTTTGTTATGTTCATAATATTTTATAGCTTGTTACTTTTGTTTAATATGTATTTGTTTTCCTCGTGTACCATTCTAGGATAGAGTGATACTACTCAAAGTTTGCTTTCAGAGTTGGGCATGGTGGTGCACACCTTTCATTCCAGCACTTGGGAGGCAGAGGTAGATGGATCCCTGAGTTGGTAGCCAGCCTGGCCTACAGAGGCAGTTCTAGAAGGCTATGTAGAGAAGCGCCAGCTTGAAAAACAAACAAAACAACAACAGCAACAACAACAACAACAACAAAAAAAACCCAAGCAAACAAAACTCATAAAACCCAAAAAATTTGCTTTCAACATTTTTTATGAAAAATTCCAAACGTGATAAAATTGAAATAATGTAGAGAATATTCATGTCTTTTTTTCTTTTTCTGATGCCAGGGATTAAAAATATCTCTATCTCCTATACCCAAGGGATCCTCCTGGGTCTCAGCTTCCCAAGTAGCTGGGACTGCAAGCACAGGCTGCTTGTGCAGCTACTTCAGAGTCTTACCGCTTAGTGAAAGGGGACGTGGCCTGGCTTGGCAGTAAAGATGCTAGGCACTGTTTCCATCTGCCTGTGGCTGGGCAGTTGAATCCTGAGTGTTCTGTGGACTCGAATTCTACCTTTCTTGCCTGCTTTAGCCTCTGGCTTCCTGGACAAGGGAATGAGGAACTCTGGCTCTTCTCTGGGAATTTCCCACTCGTTTCTGGTGTCAAGGAACTTCCTGCCAGTTTGGCTGGTCCTCTTGTTTGAATGACAGGTTCTTTACCTTAGTTTGGTCGTAATTGATAGCGGGCAGGAGGCAGTGTGGGGCAGGCATCCTTGGGGGACTCCGAAAGTACCTCTGGCTTGTGTCCCTCGGTGCCGGTTTCTAACGTTGCCTCAAGGCCCCTGCCTTGACCTCACTCAACAGGGTGAGGTCAGGTGTGGCAGCCTTACTTCGTACACAGTTCCCAGCACGTCACCTGGGCTGTGCCCATGGTCAAGTGGACTGTGCTTGTTAAACCCTCAGAACCTCCCTGGCTGCTTCTACTCTGTGAGCACCTGGTCCCTTTCCCAAGCATTTTCAACACACACATCTGGCCTGCACTCTTGATGGCTTTCACTGTGCTTCAAGTGGCAGGAGGCCCCCGGGATAGAACGGGCCCAGTGTTTTCAGTCTTCTCTCCCCACGGCTCACATTCCCGGGTTTTTTGTCTCAGTATCACATCAGCACAACGATAGCGGCCTCCATCCGATGCAGTTGACATCTCTGGCATGTTCTTTCTCATAGACTCAGCTTTGGACAAACTGTTTCCTGGGAGGCGAGGCCTTGGCTTTATATATAGCTGGGCCCCACAGGGCCAGACACCAGTTTCAACCCTTTTTTCCTTGCATCTTTGTTTTGTTGCTGTCCTGTGTACATTAGATTCTTGGCCACCTCAGGCAGCTGATTCAAGGTCTGGCTCATCCATGGTTCTGAGTTTTCTGAGGCAGCTCGAATGTCTGATCATCTCTCTCCATTGCATCCCATTCCTTCTTCTCCTCCCTCTTTTGGGGCACACCGCTAACTCCGCGACCCCTGGCCCTCAGTTGGAACGGCAGTTGTCCTGCCTGCTTTCTGCTAACTCCTGGTACCTTTCTCCGTTTCAGTAGACACTTTGGGTTGTCACAAGGTGTCAACAAGGAACCTGCTGCTGGCCTCTCGAGATAGAAGCCAGTTGCTATTACACATTCTCTAACACCCAGTGCAGTGCCCTACCATGACGAATTAATTACACATCTCATATGGCGGTATGCCGGGTTGATAAACTCACACTCCAGGTGATGGTTCGTTTGTGAAAGTCTTCCTGGAAGTGGCATTACATCACACACAAACCAGTGCCACGCTGCTCCATCTCAGTGGGGTCATCAGCATGGCCAGCCTGAGAACCCATGCTCTCAGTGAGCTGATTGGAAGCACGTATGGAAACGTGTGCTCACCGTCTTCTGTGTATGACCATACTCTCCGAGCTTCATCTGGGTTAACTGATTAGATTTGTCTCCTAGCCTCTTCTCTCTTTTCTGTTGCTGTGTGCTGCAGGTGTCGATACTAGGTCTCGCATTGCTGTCTAGACTGTTCCAAATAATCCTTCTGCCTGAACTTCTCAAGTAGGTAGACCAGTAAACCTGCATAGGTAGGGGTAGGTTACTTTTTCTTTTCAAATTTCTAAATGTTTCTGTTAGAAATATTTTTCTAACACCAGCTCTCTGTCAACACAAAATCCCAATCAAATCGAATCAAAACAAGCCGAATTAAAGGATAGCGAGGTTTAATAGGACTTTCTGGGGAGCAGTTTAAATAGACTGGGGGAGTAGTCCTGACCTCCTCGGGGGAGGGGTCAAGGTTTAAGGGACACAGGGGCAGGCCCGCCAAAGATGGAGGCCAGAGACCGGGATTTACAGTTTCTCCACATTTTTAGGTACTGTGTCTCTTAAGAGCTTAGTAACCCAGTTCATAGTTGACAGTCTTGTAGTCTAGCCACTTGTGCCTAGGATCAGGGTAGGTGACACTGGGGGCATCATGGTGGCTGAAGGTAGATGGACACTAGGAAAACAAAGGCAATTACTTCTGCTTTTTAGAGGGGTTCACATGGAAAGAAGTCTTTCCCCATGCTTCAGAGGGACCCAGATACAACTTTTTTCTGGGCCACCAATGAAGAGTGTAAACTTGGGCCTCGTTCCGTCCGGCATCCTAGGGTGAATGGCTGGGGGTAGAATGTGCATCAGATCGTGTCTAGACCTGGTGTTTTCATTTGACTTCTGATGACGCTAGCGCTAACTTTGAGTGACGGCAGTATTTCTGCCTGTGTTGGATGGACAGGCCTCTGGGAGCTCGTTCAAATGCAAGTTGCTCTGACTCTAGTTAGACTCCCGAGAGCAAGTTTTGTCCTTCTTGGAACATGTCCCTTCCTCACTGAAATCATAAAGCTATGAGCCAGTGACCAAGGCCAGGTTTCCTTGTGCCGGCTGGATCCCCAGAGACTGTTTGGAAAGTTCTGCTGGGACTGAAGTGCATTTTTCTCGGAAAGTCTGGTGGTCTTGGTGTAGGTGATCCACAGCTAATGAAGACGGACCAGAATCCTAGCTCTCCGGCTCCCCAGTGAAGCAGAGGTTCTCCGCTTGTTCAGGAGGCCTTGCCTCCTGCTAGTTGCTTTCTGTTTCTCTGAAGGCATCGACAGAGGAATTTTTAGAGCTGTTGTTGTAAGCATGAAAAGCCTGCTGTTTGTCCTTTTACTGTCTCAAGATTTCTTGTGATTGGTCTTCCTTGAACATGGTTTTGATTCCATATCCTAAGAAGCCTTTCTGGAATCAGAACAGGAAACCCAGCTAGACAAAGGTCCTTGTTCCCTGGCTTGTCGGCCTTGTGATTGGGGGTGAGGAAGGACAGGTTGCCAGGAGGTGAGCTAGAAGTGAGCCCTGGGCAGGATTTCTCTCCGCTCCCAGCTGCATTCTTTTAGGACGGCAGTGAAAACGCTTATAGTCCCCACCCTGGTAAATCGTCAGCGGGTTTGTCTCATCCTTCCCTGAGTTACGCCTGCAGACCTAAAGATCTAAAATTGTCACAGGTGGAGCGTCTCGAGAAGTCCCCTTTCACATTTGCGGCTTATGGGCTGCAAGACTGGCTTTCTGAGTAGACCCTTGATGACCAGAGCTTGCTGACTTTGAAATGAATGTTTGTAACTCCCTGACATAAGGACAAAATAAGCAGCCCAGTCTTGCCTGTAAATATACACCAGTGCCTCTCTGTGCTAGAACTCTGGGCCTGTGTGCGTCCTCAGAGGTCTCTTTTCATGGGACGTGCTCCACCCACATCTCTCTGTTAGACATGGCGTCCCCTGCCAGCCACATCTTGGCCTCTGCAGTGTGGGCTATGGGTCAAAAATATTTAAAGAGATACCCTAGGAAGGAGTGTCCATCATGCAGTTAAGAAATTAAAAGTCGACTGGGAAGTGTAGTTGGAAAATGTAAAACAATAGAAAGGGACCTTTAAATTTTAGCCTCTTGTTGAAGCCTTCCCCTTCCCCACAGACTCTTTTGGAAGTCCCCAATTGGTTGACTTTAGTAAATTTTAAGCTATTGAATACAAACCATAGAAATCTTAGATAAAGCGTGTTCACTGAAAGGCCACATTCTGGGTTGGTATTTGTTCCAACTCTTACATTTACGATGTCTGTCAAGGAATTCTTAGTTTATCGGACTTAATAAGCGACGTTCTGTCTGCTAATGCGAGGTGCCTGAGCTCTTCGAGTTTTGTAATAACAATAAAGCCAAGGGAAGGTCGTAAAATTCAGTGGAAGCTGGTTCAAGAAGACAGATGTTTAGTTTAAACGATCACGAACCAGAAGCATCTGTTTAACCGGCTGGACTCTTGACTACACTGAACATGCGCGTCCTTTGAGAATGTTGGTTTTACAGTTAAGGGGGAGCGGAGAAGGCTACACAGGATATACATGTTTAATGCGTCTAACGTGTGCTCATCCCTAGGGCTCATGGCTGATGCACTATGGCCTTCACCATCCATTCCAACTTGAAAGATATTTTGATATGTAGCTTTTGGTATGTGGATTTATATGTTTATTTTTCAGCACCAGGGACCGATCCCATGGTCTTCCCCTGGCTAGATAAGACATCTCTCACTGGCTTCAGCCATATTTCTGTATGTATATTTTACGTGAAAATGCTGACATTCACCAGGGAAACAAAGGGGAATGGAAAATGGGGCATTATTCTGTTGGTCCCTTCTGGTGTTATGGTTCTTCTTGCTGGGGATGACTGGTCAGAGACTGTCATGGAATTGACTGTGACCTTCAAATACCCTTGTAGCCTAGCCTTGCCCAAGGCTCCGTTTATAGTTCAGTTATTTCTTAAGTTTCATATGGCAGGATTCTAGCTCTCTGAAGATTTTAATGTCCTTTGAGTTATTTGTTTCATGTAAGTCTTGTCAAAAGATGCAAAAATCGGGATCATCTTAAAACACAGGGTTTCTGTTTTGTGTTGTGTTGAGTGCCATCCCTGACCTTTAGCATGGCGCTCTTCCTCCAGTGGCTTTGAAATGGTTTGCCAAGGAGCAGAACATGGCTCGTCTACCCGGGATAGAATCCAGGTCCTTCTGTGGTAGCAGCTGACCTGTTGATACCATTTCCCCCTCCAGATGTTCTCCAGAAACAGCTGGACTCCCAGGTTCAGACATGCAGAGGAAAAGCAAGGGAGAGATGACTTCCCAGGCTGCCTGCTGTAGGCTTCCTTTCAAAGCTGGGCGCAGATGCCAAAGGTGTTAACTTCTCACTCCCTGAACAGTAGATCCCCCCACCTTGCCAAGGCAGCAAGAGGTATAGCAGCTTCCTGAAACGACAGATCTCTACTGCATTCCATATTGCCCAGAATCCAGTGTCACAGGGAAAAATTTGGATGCTTACGGGAAACCTAGGGACTAATGGAGCGTGTGATTTGCAGGTGTGCCTTGGGGAGCTCGGAGACCTTGAAGGTCGTCTCTCTACCAATGACATTTACTTGTGTGTTTTATATACAGTGCTGAGTTTATAAACCACATGTTGGCATAGCATGAGCTAATTCAGACCTGTAGACTCTTGCTGACATCTCCCTCGCCATCTGGTGAGTGTGGGTCGTGATGGAGTGACAGTGTTAGAGAAAGAGAAGGAGGACTCCCTTCTCGGTTTGTGTCCCAGCCTTCCATTAAAAAAAAAAAAAAAAAAAAAGTACATGTTTTCTGGTGACAGCAGGTGACTTCCTGCTGTGTTTCCTGAGTTATCGTTGGCTCCCTGGTGAATAATCTCTAAACAGAATTGACTGCCTTCTCTGTACTCACTTGGTTTGGCAAATCATTGACAGAGAAATGATTTTACAAGTGACTTGGTGACTCACCAAATGAGGCAACTGTGCAAAAGCCTCGAAGCGCATACACTTGGCATTGTTTGAGAACTTATTTGCATCAAAGGTGGGTTATCCCTTTTGCAGCATGATGTCACACGGAGATAAAGGAGACTTCAAGGGCTCACGGCAACAGTTTATGGCTTGATAACACGTTGGGATGTTGCCCCACAGCGTATGTAATTGCAGACACACATTACAAGCATGGAAAGTATGACCTAACGACAATTGCAGAAGACAGACTCATAGTTGTGAAGATATGTGTGAGTCTCGTCTGTGTAAGAGCATGTATATGCATGAGTCAATAGGTATAGGCACATAATATGTCACCATGATGGATTTTGGTCAGTGAAATTTAAAAGAAAGATATGTAATAACTGTCATTGCTTAATAGCAAAGGAAGGAAAGAAATGGCTTTCACTAACTATTTTCTTAAAGCCTCACAAAGCATTCAATGGAAAAACACCTATACATCCAGAATATTTAAATTTCATCTTTTGGCCTTCTGAAGGTTTCTTTAGAGGAAGGCAGAACACCTGTCTGGACACCCATAGGAAAGATGAAGCAGTTTTTGCTGTAGTGACGCCTTGCTGTGTGGAAATGCCTCCTTCTCTGCCCCCCCCCCTTCTTACTCTCTACTTGGGAGAGATTGACAGCCTGGGTCCCAGAGAGACTCCTTCCTGCAACCTGCAGGCTTTCCTTTTCTTTCTCTTTTTTGGATGTGGTATCGGAGGTTGAGCAAAGGTGGCCAGTCCTTTAAGACTGTCGCTGGAACAGGCTAGTTGTATTTTGTTGTATGGGCCAGCACTGGTGCACTTTGGAGAAGGCTGGAGAGAATATGGATATTTGTACACCTAAAATACAATGGTAGCCCATAGAAGCAGTGATTCTATGTTTTGTTTGAATCTCTGAATGCTTTCAACCTGCAATTACCTTCCAGCCCACCATCAGCAAGTGCCGTGACTCTAGACACAGATACATTGGCAGTCCAACCACGCTCTTCCGCCGGGCTGTCTGTATGCACGCTGTCACCAACTTGTGTTTGCACATATGTAGCAACTCCTTATCATGCTTCATCGTGCTCCATCAGGCTAGATCATGTACAATTTACCTCCACACAGGATGCCTGAGTGACCGTTGTAAACGATAGACCAGACCTTGCAGTTTCCTTTATATAATGTTCCAAAGCATTCGTCTTTGTTTATACAATGCAGTGTGTGTTGTGTCATGCCTACCCACATGGCCACCTTTTTCCATTTGTCCTTTGAGCCAAGAAGGTCCACACCACCTGAAATTTCTGTCCCCTGAAATTTCCAAACTCTTGTTTGCCGCAGACGAAGACCTCGAGGATGCTCGTTCTGTACTCTCCTTTGGCGTGCTTTGCCTGTATATTTTTGGGCAGCGGTGATTCCTTTTAGCCTCAGGTTACCAGCTCAAGACAGCTTGCCTGAGCACCATAAGTAGTTTCATGTTAACTGCAGTTAATGTCTGTTCTCACACTTAACTGCAATCTAAAATTAATCTTGTTCATGAAGTTTGAAATCCTCATCACCTCCCACAGTAAAATGTAAACTCTGGGAGGGCAGAAAATGGATTCTGTGCTTCCTTTGCAGCCGCTTAAACAGTGCTTGATGCCTGATGGACACTCCATGCAATTTATTGCCTAAATAGACAAGCACACAGTCTCTGTCATTTTTGTGTGAGACGTAAATTAATGTTCTTTTCAACTGCAAGTTATAATTATTCCTTGTATTGTTAAGGTATTATTGTGGCTGTTATACACAGTCAATAGAGGCCACGCTTTCGATCACTTTTCTGCTCCTGCCTCTTGTAATGAGGCCGGATTTGCCAGAGCTACTCATCGTTTATATCCATCCCTCATGTCACTGGGCCTGGGTGCACTGAAACGCTGGCTTTGCCACTTAACAAACTGAAAGGAATTATAATATCAGAGAGCTCAAGCTGTACCTAGAGTTTTTCTAGGATTTGGGTCCATATCCTATGTTAGTAGTTCATAGTTGAGAACCCAGAACTAAGAGCTTGCCCCAAAGCCTTTTGGACTTGTCTTGGTAGCAGGGGTAAGTCACAGAGTAGTTACAGTCCGGAAAGCACTTGAAATTCAAGGTAGAAACATTCGTTAACAGAAAACCTGGCAGACAGTGAGGACAAAAATCTTCAAAAGCTAGATACTTCTTTCTAAGTAGAATAAATGAAATACAAAGGAAATACAGAAGTTTACCTATTAAAAGGTCAATTTAACAAGTACTTATCAATCTAAATCAACATAGCTATTAAAATAGTAGTAAATGAATAACTACCTGGTCACTGGAACACATGCCATCCTAACATCTCTTGGCACAACATAGCCAGCTGCTTCTAGCTTAGAGGTATGCCGCCACCAATCTGGTACCTGGATGTACACTGTTAGAGTGGAGGGCTGGGGAGATGGCCCGGTCTGTAAAGTACTTGCCATCTAGTCCTGAGAACACGCGTTCAGATCCCCAGCACCCGTATAAGAATCAGGGTGTGGGTGCTGGAGAGCTGGAGATGGCTCTGCAGTTAGGAGTGCTAGCCGCTGTTGCAGAGACCTTTGTTTGGTTCCCAGCACCTACACGGCACATGTGCAATCCCAGTGTCAACGAGCTCTTCTGGTCTCTGTGATACCAGGCACCCTCCAGGTGCACATATGTCCTTACAGACGAGCATTTATATTCATAGAATTAAAGAAATTAAGCTTTAAAAGCTGTAATCCCAGTGCTGAGAGGCAGAGAAAGGAAGAACCAGTCAACCCCAGTTTCGGTGACAGACACTGTCCTTTAAAACAAGGTTCCTCTGGTTTCACACACACATACACACAGATGCACCCACAGTCATACGTACACAAACACATGGAAATGCATACATATGCACATATCCAGAAAGTAGTTTCAATAAACTGTATTTGTGATGACATATTTTCTTAGAATGCTACGTAATTTACATATGTTGGACTTAGGCAGTGTTGCTATTATGAAATTTATTTAATGCGTGTGTTTCTGAGGGCTTAGTGTATACTGAACAAAAGCAAATACAATTCTACCATCTTTTCTGTGTAGCCCTAGCTTTTCATACTATTTGAGGCCCTGTATTTTCTAGATTAATAAAATAAATTTCCAGAGAGCAACTGTATCAGTTGTTTTTCTGTTGCAGCTTAGAGGAGGAAGGCTTGCTTAGGGTCATGGTTCCCGGAGAGTAAGAGCCGTCGTGGCTGGGAAGCATGCATGGCAACAAGTAGGCCAGAGCAGGATGCTAAAGGTTTGCATCTTGGACCACAGGCAAGAAGCAGAGCGAGTCCACTGGGGATGGTGCCTGTCTTCAAACCCTTAAGGCCACCCTCTGTGATCTTCTCCCTCTAGCAGGGCCACACCTCCCAAATCTTCCAAATAGCCACTGTCCACTATAGAGACCAATCACAGAAGCCCAACTTACTTGCTGGAACTAATTCTAAAGTTTTATTATACTTGGTCTACTGAGACAGGAAATAGATCTGCTCTTATCTTTTACCTATAGCTAGTTTCTCAAATTGCAACAGAAAATCAAGTAATAATGTATGTAGGATAGTGCAGAGTGAATAATTGTCAATTTTATGAAGCTAACTATGCATAAAAAGATTCTTAAATATGATCCTTTATAGTGGATCTTTTTTTCTTTCTGCATTCTTTTTTTGTTTGTTTCGTTTTCAAGACAGTGTTTCTCTGTAGCTTTGATGTCTGTCCTGGAACTAGCTCTTGTAGACCAGAGCTGGCCTCAGACTCACAGAGATCCGCCTGCCTCTGCCTCCCAAGTGCTCAGATTAGAGGTGTGAGCTATCATTCTTAAAAGCAGGAGAGCCTTTCCACATTGGTTGGCCATAGAAGCCAGGAGGTTGGCTAGTAGTCTCTAGGTTCTTTGCCTTCTTGGAAGGAAGTGAATGCCTGGAACCTTTGTGTTTGTATAAAACTGGTGGTCCATGGACCAATAGCATCCTGTCACTGAGGACAATATAGGAAAGTACAGCCTAGACCCCACAGATTCCCCAGGTCAACTCCTGCATACCTTCATAGAAAGACATCCAGGTGACTCCTGCAACCACTGTGCAGACTCTTCACACTGTGGACCCTGCAGCAGGACTGTGGGAAGAAGCAGCCTTCCAATCTCGCTTCCACAGAGGTGATTGTGGGACCTGAGTCTGGCTTCCATCAGGAATTACAGCATGCTGCTGCTTTGCCCAGGACATATCTGTTGTTCTGGGCTTCTCCTCTGGGAGTTTCTCCTCTATATCCCTACTCAGCACGTGCTCTCCACCTTCCAGGGCCATCCGCTGCAGTGTCACTTGTAACTTCGTCCCTTAGAGCTCTGCTCAGCAGTCATCTCAGTTACAGGTTTCCTGCTCTTGTTGAACTTTGGGGAGAAACTGAGGTTGGCAAGGGAGACCAGATAAGCAGACGGGGGATTCTGACGCTGAGGGTAAGGAAGGGTGAAGGCAGCTTTAGGATGAGTGGACTTCTCCAAAAACAAAAAAACAAAAAGCCAACTCTGTCCTTGAGCTGGGGGAAACTTTGGTTACTTGCTGCTTCGTGGCTAGAGTAGGTTATCTGAGAATTGGACATATTTTATCTTGAACAATGAATCTTTTCTCCACAAAGAAAGTTTTCTGTGTAACAATTACTGTGTGGTCATCATAATGTTTGTTTTCAGGGCCATCAGTGATAGGATTCACAGAGGGACCATTAAAAGGAAATGACCAGGAAGTGGGCCTCGGTGGGATCAGAGGCGATTAAGTGTTGTAAAGGCGCATTCTCAGGATGTCTGCAGTCAGGTTGCTCTAAACAATGTTGCCTTGGGCAAATTTGTAGCTGCATCTGATTCCTTCATTATAAAAGGCAAGCAAATGACAGTAGTTACTCCTCTCTGCAAGGCTCTCATACTACCTGTCCTCATACATTCAAGGGTAATAATATAAACACTTGGGTCAGGCGCATGCTTGTCAGTGTCCAGACTGTTGCTGTTACTGTGATTATACTAGACACTTGGGTGAAGGTTATGGGCACACCCACGACCTTTGGAAAGAAGGCCTCCAGAGTTGAGCATTGTGCTGAAAGGCAGACAGTGAAATGCAGGCTTAGCCTATAGGTTCCAATGTAATCAGCTGGGAAAATGGTCTCCACCCCCCCATTATCCAGAGTCCACTTTTGAGACCCTGCATTCCCAGCATTGTGTACAGTCAGAGAGATGGGGTCTTCCTCTGAATACAAAACCAGTATGCATGGACGTGAGTACTCTTTCCGCGTGCACACCCCATTTCCAGATGGCTTGAGGCTGGAGCGGTACATGGAACTAGAGGTCACCGCCATGCTGGGCGCATTCAAAGTGGGACACTGGTGCCTTCTGGCTTTTGCCAGTGGGTGTATCTGTTTATCTATGTGAATAGTGGTGGACATTCCTCTATGGAATGAATGCTGGCTTCCTTGTGGCCGATTTAATCAGTAGAACAAGTGGGTCTGGCTGGGAGGAGCTCCTGCCCCCTCAGAGCAGAACAGGAAAGTTTTCAGTCTTGCCAGAGGTGGGTGAAGACTTCAATAAGACCCTTTGCTGAGTGTAAAAGTCAGACTTTTCTCTGTAGGCTATTTCTCTGTAGTACCTGCGCATTTTGTGGTTCAGGGTCTGATACAATACATCCTGAGACAGGAATGGAGGGTTGTCGTGACCTTCTGCCTGCCACCAGGTTCCCATTAGGTGTTTTCTACAGAAGTCTGTTTATACTAATCTGACAGATTTTGTATGGTTCTCCCCTGCTGCACTCTGGATCCATCTGTAAAGTGGGAGGTTCCCACCCAATTCTGACAGAACGTGGCTCCTCAGTATAAGCTGCACCATGACTCCTGACCCTAGAACTGAATGGGACGCCCTGCAGATGGGAAGTGCGCTTTGGCAGGTGGCTTCCGGGCTTGGTGCTCAGAGTCCCCTGCTGCATCCTCAGGGCTTCCCAGAGGAGCAATGCAAAAGGAGGGTTCGCGTGGGAACTAAGTGGTGCTTCCTCTCCTTTGTGTGTACCCGGACTGGAACCCAGTTCTGCCTCCCTTGTCTGCAGATGGCTTCCCCCATGGTGGGATGCTATATGCTTCCCCCACCAAGGGAACACTTCTGAGAGCCTACTGTTTGCTAAGCAGTGGCCTAGGGACCATCTTAGTGAGAGGATGAAGGGCAGCATGGGGCATCTCTGGGAGCCTCGAGGAAGCGGAAGCGATTGGCCTGCTTGAGGTTCTTGAAGAAGGCTACTGCTCCTCATCAGCCCCGAGAGTGTATTATTTCCCGCCTCCCTTTTAACAAAACCGGGTGCTGTTTGCTAATGAAGAGCTTGTGTGTTTTCCTGCAAGAAGCGCTCTCCACTTGAGAGTTGAAGTTCTAGAAAACAGTTTTACCGTTGAGGGGCTAGACCTGTTTGAGTGCTTCAGACGGTTTCTGTTTTCTGGTGCTGCTGCACGGAAGCCTTGCACACGCTATTGGATGCACTGCCGCTAAGTGCTCAATGCATTTTTAATCGGCAAGTAATCATAGACACAGAGTAGCACTGCGGCATGTGCGGTGTCTTCCATGTATTATTTAAGAAAATGAAGGACCGGGGAATAATTCTTGCTCCTGATCTCATTGAGTTGGGTGCAGCTTAGCGGCAGCATCATAACACATATTCAGCATTCCAAGTGTTTAACTCGTGCTCAGCATTTACCCACCTGTCCCTAAAAGCAGCATTTACTATTGAAGACTGTTGAACTGTTACCCAGTTTTCTCTAGGACAGATGCCCCGGTCCCGGTGCCTTCTGCGGGAGACTTGAGCATAGTTTACCCTTCCCGCTCTTCCCTGTTTGGGTTACTGTAGCTTGAAACCCAAGGTAAGCTCCTTTACATTCTTTGAAGCTTGATTCCATACCCTGGTCTCCTGCTATCTCACTTAACAATCAGAACCTGGGGCTACTTTTTGTTTTTCTGTGGCATTAATTAGGTGGTTTTTTTTTTTTTTTTTTTTTTGATGAGTTCCATAGAGGGCCACCTTTCTTGTTGAGGACTGTGACCTCTAAATGCTCTGCCAGGCTCGCTTGCTCAGGAAGGTCAGAGGTGAAACGTAAGGTTAGTTTGCAGTCTCTGTCTTTGTCTGTCTGTCTCAGTCTCTCCCAGCTTAACCCTTTTTTATTAATTTGACAAAGGCAGAAGGGCCTTTATCAACTGTATTAGCTATGACGTATACAAGGTCACTCACGTTTGTGGCTATCCTGGAAAATGTTGCTTTGCTACGGACTCCTCATAGCCTCTTGGCTTTGTACGTTCATGTAGACAGAGCACCCGTAGTATCTGTTTTGTACATGAATGCATATAGCAACTGACGTGACACTTTTCCCCCAATTGCCCTTCTTCATGAGTGACCTGCGATGTCAGTGGTGTTCCTGTCACAGGGAATGAAGCCGATGGCAGAGGCATAGTCCTGTGAGGTTTGTTCTCTGTGTGGCTAAGTGGAGGGCAACATAGAGTAAACCAGTTTGGGCCGGTTCCTGAAACAATACCATATTATGTTAAACCATTTGCAGTATGATAATTTTGTTGGTATGTATTATTTGTACACAGTGCTGGTGTATGTTATTTGTGCACAGTACATGGTATTTTCATGTGCAAACATAGTGCCTTTTGAGCATGGACTCTCTTACACACCTCAGTGTCCTTTGTGTCCCCTCCGCTCTTCCTGTTAGTCCTCATCTTTCTAGTCTCTGCTCTGCTTCTACGTTCACGTCATATACATATATATATATATACATATATATATACATATATATATATATGATTCTGCATATGTAACATGTTATATATTTCACATATGAAATATATGATTGTACTTTCATGTCATTTGTATATGATTTTTGTGTTTCTATATAAAATTCAGGATCCATGAATCATCAAAAATATGCAGTGTTTGTCTGAACTTGACTTGGTTCCATAATCCTAGTCTTCATTTCCCTCTGTTTTGTTCCAAAGAACCTGATTTCGTTATTTCTGACTTTCCTTGAAGCCTCAGATTAGCTTCTTCTACATTCTGCCCAGTTTGATTCCATATCCTCAGGTTCCTGCTTTCTTGCTTAAAAATCAGAAACTGGGCCTGCTTTTCCCCCCTGTGCTGTTAACTAGATGGTTTTTGGTGAGCTTAGCTCTGGTGAACAGTAAACACTGCTATGCGAGGATCTCTAGTCTAGTTTTAGTTTTTGGAGGGACCCCCATGCTGATGTCCGTAGTACCTGGACTGGTCCACTCCCACCAGGGCTCGATGAGAGTTCCCATCTGTCATTATCCTTTTATTGTTTCTTTTTTAGTGACTGCCCTCTGAGTTTGGAATCTCGGTGTAGCAGTAATTTGTATTTCTCTGACAGCTGGTGCTGGTTGAACAGTTTTTTCACATGTTGATTGGTCAGCTGTATGTCATGGTTTGTGCTTGTCTGTGTTTGCGTGTGCTTGTATGTTAAGGCCCATGTCTTCCTCAGTTGTCGTCCACCTTAGTTTTGGAGACAGAGTGTCTCACAAACCCAGAGTTTATCGACTTAGCTAGACTTGTTAGCTAGCCAGATCAAGGGATCCTTTTGTCTCCTCCTTCCTAGGGCTGGGATTATAGGCTCCTGCAATTGACTTTTTAAGACGTAAGGGATGGGGATCGAGACTCAGGTCCGCATTCACGTGTAGCAAGGACTTCCGCAACTGAGCCCTCTCCGCCATACTTCATCCTTAGCCAGCATGTTGACAGCTTTGCTTGGCTTTGGCTTGCTTAGTGTTTTGAGTGCTTTGTGTGTTCTACTTGTCCTCGGTCACACCTGTATTTAGCAAAGGTTTTCACCTGTTCAGTAGGATGTTTCTTCACTTGACTATTTCCTTTGCTGGGCAGAGCATTTTAATTTCACGAAGTCTGGTTTGTTGCTATTGTTTCCTGAGCAAATAGTTTGGTTTTTTTTTTTTTCCAGAAAGCCCCAGCTGCACCTTCAGTGTTTTCTCTACTCTTTTTCTCTCGCATTTCAGAGTTTCATATCTTACATTCAGGTCTTTGATCCATCTGAAGTCGGTGTTTATACAGAGTGAGAGATAAGGACCACGTTTCACTCTTTTACATGTGAATATTTAATTTTCCAGCACCATCAAGTTATGTGATCATTTTTCTATCTAGATAGAGGACAGCTTCATGTGCATGACCTAAAAGATACTTTAAAATCTGGCCCATCAGGTGAGAATGGGTACAGCTGGGGAACAAAATACCCATTTTAGTTTTAAGCAGAATGTGGCCCCAGAAAAGCTTCTGCTTGACTCAATGCTTTATGTTGAAGACAGCAACAACAAACTCATCACCAGCCTTAACAGTTGGGGAAGAGTTCACACAGATCTGGCTTCACAGCTTTTCTGCAAGGTCCAGACAGCCTTTCCAGGCCGAGTGGCTGTACCTCTGTAAATCTCCTGTGTATCCATTCACCAGCGTCTCCCCTGGTCATGTGACTGGTTGGCATTGTGGGCTGTAAGGTTGGATATAAATAGAACAGAGTAAGCTGGGGAAGGGGGGCTGGAAGAGAGCACGTGAGCCAGAGCCATTTGTTTTGTGTACTGTACGCCACATGCCAACCCTTCTATAAAGACAACCTGATAAGGCTCGGGGCTGTACTTATTGGCAGAGTGGGCTATTGGTTGATGAACATAATTAGAGTCCCTGTGTGTGCTGGGAAAGGCCCTAGCCCTTATTAAACTTTGGCTTGGCGTTCCTCAAGTAAGTAGGGCGTGATGATAGACTTCATTCCAGTGCCCATTGTGAATGTCAGAGGTTAATGCCATGACCAGCCCCAGCCTTGCAACTTAGGGGAAGTTGTTACTGGGAAATCAAATACATCCTGACTTTAACATAAACTAACTCTGTGGTGGACTAAGTGTGTACGTGTGTGTGCAACATACTAGATGTTACAGTTATTGGAGGGAAAGATACTGCTTGTTATAAGAGAATATTCTTTTTAGCACAAGAGCTGAATCATTTAGGGAACATCAATGCTGTGGAATATTACACAGTATTAAAATGACAAGTTGATGGGATACCGCGTGGCCTGGAAAGATTTCCCTAAAGAGCAATGCTAGCTGTACTGGGTGGTTTTTGTGTTCCACCTTGACACAAGCTAGAGTCATCAGAGAAGAAGCAGCCTCAGGTGAGGAAACGCCTCCATGAGATCCAGCTCTAAGGCATTTTCTCAATTAGTGGTCAGTGCAGGAGGGCCCAGCCCATGGTGAGTGGTACCATCCATGGGCTAGTGGTCCTGGGTTATGTAAGAAAGCAGGCTGAGCAAGCCAGTAGGCATCACCCCTCCATAGTTTCTACATCAACTCATGCATCCAGGATCCTACCCTGTTTAAGTTCCTGTCCCGACTTCCATCAGTGATGAAAAGCAATGTAGAAATGCAAATCAAATAAACTCTTTCTCCCCAACTTGTTTCTTCGGTCTTTGTGTTTTAGCAAAGCAACAGAAACCCTAACAAAGACACTAGCTAAATTTTAATTAGGACTTATTGTATACTGGACACCATTCTAAGAGTTTCCCATGAATTAATTTGCTAGATCTTGACAGCCCTCCCTTAAGCTGGGTATTCTTATCACCATCTAACAGATAAGAAACGGAGGCGTGGAGAAGTTAAATAATCCACCCAAGGTAGACAGTTAATATGATGTGGCATTAGGGTGGGAACCTATGTAATCAGTGGTCAAAGGTGCTTTATACTTGTGTCTTCTTATGATTGATACTACAGTTGATCACATCAAGTCTTGCTATAGAATAGTAGTTCATCAATCACTGCTGCTGGATTCTCGGGATGGTCTTTTACATTTTAGGTTCTCCTGTGTATCATGTTGTGTCAGACCTGAAGAAGCCTTTAGCCTTTTGTTTCCAACTTTAGAGCTCGTTTCCTTACCTTCAAACCACCAGAACCTTCCCTCTGCTAAGCGTTGGTTCTGGTCCCTTAGGTGCTGTAAACATACAGCCTGTACGTAACGTTGGTCTTCCTCATGGATTGCAGGGAGCAGTGGGTCCCACGAGGAGTGCCTTATATTTACTGGACTGCCGTTTTCCAGGGATGTGGAACATATTATGCTATATTGAGCCGTATAAATAGATTTTATTAGTTCATTAAGGAAGCTGAAGTTTAGACATTAGGTCTGAAGTCACATATGGGAGGGAATCCACATCTTTGATGAGTAGAATCTTCACAGTGGTGCTTTGAATGAGACCGGCCCCGTAGGCTCATAAGTTTGAATGCTCGGTCCCCAGTTAGTGGAACTGTTTGGGAAGGATTAGGAGGTGTGACCTATAGGAGGAGGTGTGGCCTTGTTGGAGGAGGTGTGTCACTGGGGTGGGCTTTGAGGTTTCAAAATTGTATGCTAGCCCAAGTGTCTGTCTGCCTGCTGTCTGCAGATCACGATGTGACACTCTCAGCTACTGCTCCGTCTCATGGTGGTCAGTGTCCTACCGTGATGTTCCTGGGCTCACCCTTTAAAATAGTAGGCAGGCCTCCAGTGAAATGCTTTCTTAATGAGAATTGCCTTGGTCACGTGTCTCTTCACAGCACTAGCACAGTCACCTAACCTCAGTTTTAAAGATCCTGCTCACCTAAGATGTGGAAACTGCAGCGATTAACGAAAGGCCCTTCAGGTGATTTAATTAGGTCCGAACTTGTAATTAGCATGGCATTCACCACAGGTATCAGTGGAAGAGTGGCTTCAAATAGATACTGAATGGTTCTGTATTAGTCTTTTGGGGCTGCTGTAACAAAACATCATAGGTCAAATGGCCTGAAGCACAGACTAAAATTTACTTCCATAGTTCAGGAGGCTGAAGGGTGTAGCTCAGGGTGCTGGCCGACTTGTTTTCTGCGAGTCCCTCTTCCTGTTTGCAGGTCCAGTCCCTTTCCTCTGGGTGGGCAGAGAGGAAAGTGTATTATTCTTCTTTGTCAGCTACAGTAATGAGATGATACTGAGGAGCCTTTGTTTTCTGTGACCCCCAAAGCCCTCTTGCTAAGTCCATAGTGGGCTGGGGCTTTTACCATATGTATTTTTAGTCTGTAGGGAAAGCTCAGGTCACTGGAGCCGCCCAGCTTGGCTTCATTCCCCATAAGAAATCATGCTGTAGAAGGATTTATCCCACTTGTGTCAGGAGCAGTCACCTTTGGGCTTCCATCTTCTAGTGAATTCCCTGCCGCATGGTAGGGCTTTAGTTATTCTTTGCTGATGAATTAATATCAGTGACGACTTCTCGCTGCCTTTTTGCGTCCGAGGTTGTCTTGTGTCTGTTGAGTCTGTGCGTTCGAGTTAGGTAGCCAGGGAGTGCCGTTTCAAGGAGTTGTTACCGCGTTAGACTCTGTGAACACTGGTTTATACGAGGGAAATACTTCTAAGTATGAAGGACTATGGTGCTCAGCAGGGGCTCTGTGTCGAGGAGGAGAAGGGGAAGCCGCAGGAGACCCACACTAAGACATTTGTTTGTGGTTAAAGATGAAATTTACATCTTCGTTTCTGATTTTCACAACAGAAAAGGAAAACATGATGTTGTATGTTTTCTGCTTTCTCTTAAGTTATTTGGGAACAAGACCTTTTTCTACCAGCCCTACATACAGGGAGGATTTGTTACACGGGTCAGAGATCAAGAACTTTGACCATACCGTTTAGACCCTTCTGGCACTGATGTCTTTGTTTCTTACCGACTTATTGTAATCCAAAGTTATGACACTAAATTGCATATCCAGGAAGTATTTCTTTGAATAACTCAAAGTGTGAGCGCAGCTGTGCCGTTTCCTGGCTATCACTCAGTTCAGACAGTACAGACGAGGAAATCCATGCCCACCCGAGTCAGACCTGAGTCTTGGTAATGAATCCAAGGAAACTGCCACTGTCTGCTATCACCGTCGTTTCTCTCTGAAACTTAGAAGCTGTTGTTTGCCCGGAACTACCAAAGAAGTGAATGGAGATAGGGTGACTCAAAACTGCCTGAAAAGACGGAAAGATGCAAGTTTTTTAGTCTGACACACAGGCCACCATCCTGTAGAGAGTTTCACTTCACTTTGGCTGGCAGTCTGGAATAAAACGAGAAAGGCTCCAGGCTTCCTGGTCCCAAGGATGGTCATTACTGGAAACACATCTTCAGATGTTAGCGAATTGCGTTTCAGCATCAAAGACCGTTGACCATTTCACTATTCCATTTTACTTCAGGTTGCTACCACTTGCTTATTTCCTGGATTTCTAAGCCTACATTTCCAAGGCTGCCTTTTAATCTGTTCAGCAGAGTACATAAAGATCCTTAAAGTAGAGCTGTCTTATTCTTTCTGGACGGCCCTTTGGAAAATTGAGAGGTCACCTCTTCCTTCCATGCCAGAGTGTGGATTCCCTTTCCCGGGGAGTCTTCTCTCTAGTCCAGCAGGCTTCCAAGTTGGAATGACGACTCACAGTAGAACACACGCTTCGAACCTCGACTGCACAAAGCTGGTCTTAGCCCTCCTTGGCAAACTGTGTTCTGAAGCTGCCTTCAGAAGGCACTGGCCTCCACCCACCCACACCAAATTCATGACCACTGGTATCTTGGCTGCAGTGGAACAAAACAGGCAAACAAAGAACACATACCAGCCAGCATGCCTTGTTCTGGAGTCTAAGCCTATGTTTTCCAATTATTGCAGGAGGGAAAACAAAAACCCCTTCTCTTCTACCTCGCTGCCAGGGGTAGACTTGGTCTTTAGAATGCTCTCTCTCTCCGTTCAGCTTGGTTCTTGATGCCTTTAGAAGTTAAAAGGATGTCTCTGGACTCAGAGCAAAAGCAAGTGTTCAGTAGATGGCTATATCCTTTCTTGCTACTTCAGCGGCTAGTTTTCTCTTTGTTGTGTACAGATAAAAGTCATCTCCTAGAGCCAGAGATAACCCACTTCTGCTTTTGAGAGTTCCTATTTGTGACTGCATTCTTGAATATATTAGTGGAAGTTGGGGGTTGTAAGTCCAGGGCGTATGGGAAGGCCTGATGTTATATACACCTGATCAGTCCTTTCTGGGAGCTGGCCAGCTTTCTGTTCTTCAGTTGCTCTGATTAGAGAATGCTCGGGACTGTGTATTCAGGGCGGAAGAGAGAGATGGAGAAACCGATGGTAGAACGATATGGCCTGCTGCCAGCAGCTAGTTCATGTTTGTTGATTTCTCCGCTGGGTCCCAGACCCACCGCTAACCAGCTACTTAGTGCTTTCTCTATGTTCCCTCACTGCGAGTCTCTTGTTCCGGGGACTGGAAAACACATTTTGCCAGCAGCAGGACTCTTTGTAGTGTTTGACTTGATAATCTGGAACATTCTGGATTGAGGCCAGCCTGGTGGGACTGAGGCTGAAGGAGTGCCCTGAGGTTGGGAGAGGAAGGCCATGTCATGCACCAGTGCTCTTCCTGTTCCTGAAAGGGAGACTCACTTGCACCTTTTCTCCAGGTTGGTTCTCTTTGGTGGAGCCATTGAGTACTGAAGAAATATTTTCCTGGCAAGGCCGAAGCAAGCGAGGAAGGGCAGGCTGTGCTCTGGCTTGTGGGAAGTAGGCAAACATCACAGACGTGGGCGTTTGGCACACTGACTCAGATCCCAGCCCAGGTACTTACCTATTAGCTATGTGACCTTGGGCAGTGTTGCCAGGTTCCCATTTTCTCACATATAAAATGAGGCCAATCAGGAAAACGTACAAGCTTTAACGGGAGTTTTACGGCTATAGTGTTACTGTGCTGTGGGTGGTCAGCACATGGGGTTCACACAGGTCGGGCTTCTGTGTGTGGATGCCTTGAAGGGTGAGGACTGGTTGACTTCCGGGTGTTAAGAGAGTCACCACATCTGTCCCCTTTTGTAATGTCCCAGGCTCAGGCTGTGTTCTTTCATTGGACATCTAGGAGAGAATTTAGGCGATTGGTTTCAAGATGCCTTGCTCTGGGGGTCTTTTGCCCTGATGGAATATAAATCTCATTAGACGTTCTTGGTATTGCGCCACAAATCATGACTCCTCGACATCCCGTTCCTCTAAAACATGGATAACAATGTGACTCCGTCTTTTAGGAGTCTGAGTGCATTAGCTAATGACCAAGAGACCTTAAATATAAAATTTCCACGAATGCCAAGGAGCTTCTGTAATGACACACTCGCATAGTTTTGCTTGGCATCCTTAAGAGCTGTGTTTGAAACAAGAGACTCCTAGGGCAGATTTCTGTTTTTCTAACTGTAGAGCAAGAGCTGAAGCCCTGGGAGTGTTCAGGATGCTACATCTCAGGACACGATGGAAGTCCTGCAGTAGCCTAGGAAGAAGGGGGAATGGGCGCCAGCTAGAAGTGTAGTCCAAGTGAGGCAGGACCCCGGCCGGGGTCATAATGACGAGCTCAAGGGGAGTTGTGCTCAGCTTGCCTTCCCCTCTGTCCTCAGAGAGACACTGGGAACCTGTCTTCTCTCGTCATTTTAAACTGGAGGGGCTCTTTGAAGATGTCCCTGGTAATATTTTGAATGTCTTCAGTCGGAGACTTAAAATAATAGACATTGTTAAAAAATAGGTGTGTAAGTTGCGATCAACTGGTGCCATTTGATAGCTGATGTCTTTACCTTCTTTCAGGTAGCGGAGCAACGGCTGTGGTCCAGGCAGCCCTGTGCAAACCCAGGCAAGAACGCGTAGCCATCAAGCGGATCAACCTGGAAAAATGCCAGACGAGTATGGATGAACTGTTAGTGAGTATCAGGGGAGGGATGCCTGCTCTTCTTGGTCCGGGGCTTGTGGACACAGGGGTGGTGTTTCCCGGGAATGCTGCACCCCTCTCTTCTCCCCTGAGCAATGACTCGCTACCTCAGGAGTAAGTGGCTTTGGTGTGCGGTATTCAGGCTGCATAGCCCCAGTGGTCCCAGTGTGACCTTCCATTTTAGACAAGGAGAGCCTCTTCCTTGCTCTGCCCTGAGGTCATGGATTTGTGACCCCAGAGTTCAGATGTCCATCTTCTCTTGGGCCTTTTCTGAAGAGTTCATGACACAGCTATGAATCCCTCCAGAATTTTGGGCATTTCTGCTTTTATAAGTCACAAAATTATATACAAATTGAGGTTTTGGGTTTTCTTTCTTTCTTTTTTTTTCTTTTTGTCATATACTATAGCCTGCATTTGGCTAATGATCCCAGTTTGTTACTCTCATGTGGTTTCTTTGAATTTCTTATTTGAAATGAAGCACTCCCATAGATAACTGGAGCGTGTCTGTAGCGTTGGCTGGTTGAAGGAACATTTGCTCTGGGCTTAACTGGCGCATTATTAAGGGAACAGCTTAGCAAATGGTTATTAGTCACCCAGCAAACTGTGAAGGGTTTTAGACTTTAATCTCATAAATATGGTTGCTGTTCTGCCTGCCATTTTCTTCCCTTTCCCTTTTGGCCATTTATTTCAGAATAAAACTGAAGTGGAGGAGTTAACTGATGGGTTATCCCAAACTAATCCCAGCACAAATATTAGTCCAGTAGCACCATGCAGGCTACAAAGTATAATGAC
This sequence comes from Dicrostonyx torquatus, assembly GCA_028555095.1. NCBI lineage: Eukaryota > Metazoa > Chordata > Mammalia > Rodentia > Cricetidae > Dicrostonyx > Dicrostonyx torquatus. Next base: position 3,381,581 of record JAQHUG010000090.1, on the reverse strand, counting down.
AGTTGGCTGCACATGAGGAAGCCTTTTGTTTCATTCTACACTGGGAATGGAATGCCGTTAACAAGAGCTTTTTGTCTCCTCCCAGAATATAGCTTTTCTTTCAGGCTTAATTACAGCACACTATAGTATAAATTAAGTTCACGGGTAAAGCTGTACTTTTCCAGGCCTGTTTGGCCTTCCATTTTTAATCGGGTTACACAATGCAAAGATCTCACTGGGACTGAAGCAAAGGACTGCCAGCCAAAGCCCAGATTAGAGCAAGGGCTTCTGTAACTAAATGTTAATTTTAAAAAAGTCATTCATTTATGTTTTCCCGCCCTCTCAGAATTTCAGCTATGCATTGCTTCTGTGGGCATTGCTGCTGCAGAGGACTTGATCTCTTTCTGACTGGGTAGTGACCAGTACAGTTGTGCCTTTGTCATCTACCAGCCCTCAAGGTCACCTTCCCTGAGTGGAAAAAGCTGCGAAAAAAACTCTGGGGGGAGCTGGGTCCTGCTTCAGCCACTAACTTGTTTTTAACTTCAGTTGCATTGCCTAACAGCACTGGGTCATTTTAAGAGAGAGCTGAGTTGGAAAATCCCTGAGGTCTCTTGGGAGTCTTCGAATTCTGTGTCTGTGCGTAGCATTTTTCTTTTTAACGTGAACTGTACATTAACATTTATGCATTGTTTGAAACACCCCTTAAGAGCTTGCCTATGTGTTTGTGTTTCACGGTGACGCTCTGTTGGAGCCCCAGCCACCTTCTGACTAGCAGCCGAGTAGCGAGTGTGGTTGGAGTGCCCTTGTGCTGCAGGCTTGGAAGCTCTTTTGGGCTGCACTGGTGCGGTGATCTGGTCTCCTTTAAGCTTCTAGTTGCCCAAGGCCGTTGGTCACTTTGATCACAGTTGGCAAACAAGCGTGATGGCCCAGCTAGAGGCAGATTGAGGGCCAGAGGAGACCTCCTCACTCCTGTCCCTTTCTTCCACTTCCTAGGACAGTGAGCATACCGCCACAGACTAGGCAGTCTGGCTCTCTGCTGAAGGGCTGCGCTCTTTATTCCTTTGTGCTTGGCACCGTCAGTCTTTATGAGTTGTCGTTCGCAGTGCTCAGTTTATTTTTCTGACCCCGTTTCTCTCATTGTAGTATAGAATATATACTATATTCTCTCAAGCTGTATAGAATACATGCATACTTACTTATTATAAGAATAATAAAATCAATGTGATAAATACATATAACAAAATAAAATGGTGAAAATTTCCGTTTAACAGATGCTAAATTCATAAGTATTGCCTTGGTCTCAACTTTGCACCTCTGCTCTTTTTTGCTTTGGTTTGTCTAGAGATGGTGGGAGGAAGGGCGCTGGTCCTTCAGGGTATACTACGAGTCCTAATTTCACATAAGAATAATTAAGGATTCTGAGTATAGCCTCCTTTGTGGTCCAGATGATTGACACAGGCGCATTGTGTGGAGTCGAGTTCTGTGCCCTTTCGACCTCCTGTACTGCTGTGGCTTGCACTTCTATTATTCCTGCGGTCTCACATTTTGGCAGCGTTTGGACATCCGGTATCCTATTAATCCTTTAATTCCATGCATGCGTATTATCTCCAGGTTGGGGACTGCATCATCTCACAGAGGGTGCCATGTGTTAACTGGAAACCATTGTTCGTAGAAGAAACAATGGCCACTGGGGTCTTTATCTTGCAAGAGCATTATGTCATAGAAGTCACAATTATCAGCTATGTACTAGCTCTCGGAACATCTGCCTCTCCCAAGGAATTTTTCACCCTGGACCCCTACTCTCTCCGCTCTGTTCCCAAGCCTAAGCTCTCTCCCGGGCTTCATGGCCTTTGTTCCCTTGATGTGGGGAATCTATATGCGGAACCAGATGTGGTGATACCCGGCAGTTTTGGACAGTTGACCACAGACTTCACTGTACCTTTGACTGCAGTCATGGCCTACGCTCCAGGTTTTGCTGCAGAAGGAGACACGTTAAAATGTTAATCCCTGTGCCACATTCTCCAAGAATATAAGGACGAAGGGAAATGCCAGCTGAGCTCATTGGCACCGAATGACTGCCCAGCTGAACTTACCCATTGAAATGAGTTCTGCTAAACTTCTTCAAGAAGATAGAATAGAAAGACATTTCTCTGTTTATCTAATAGTACTTCAGCATCATTTCTGTAGTGTGCTTAGTCTGCGAGAAGCTTGAACTGCTGTTCACGCACAACCTTGTTTTATTTAATTCAGCAGTAATTAGAGGCGATGTGAAAGGTTTCATTCAAGTGCTGACTGACATTTTCCCACCCTGAACCTGTGCTTTCTCTCTGTATCCCTTTGCATTTTTCTTGTCACTGTGGAGCGTCCTGTGACTGACTGTAGCCCGTCAGGGTGACGTGACTGTGGCGGGTAGGGTGTGTTGCTGTCAGCTTCATGTCTTTCTGTTTTCAGAAGGCACACTTCTCGTGCCCTGATTATTTCTCAGGTTTGCTGATCCCACACTTGCTGTCAGCCCGTGTTCGTCCACTCCGCAGCGATACTGGAATAAATGGAAATTTGAAGCAGCATATCACTCCCGGAAGACTTTTTTTTTAGACGTCGTGAAGCAGGCATTTGTTCGCTTCACCTTTACCAGCTGCTTTCAGGGCCTCTTAGAGGTCCCTGTTCCATGGGAAACCCTGGGCTAGGAAGTCGGTCTCTTTGTTTAGGAAGAGGCCGCTTTAACAGGTTGATAAGACAGACTGCCGGCTGTCAAGTGGGAACTTAAGACTTGCTGAGTCCGACCATTGTCCTGTTGACTGGTGAGCTCATGCGGAGAGAGCGCTGAGCTTCTCGAAAGTGCTCGCTTGCTTCCCCAGTCTGTGGTCAGCCTCAAGGTTAGCATCACTGTCTTATCCTAGGGTTCCTTATTTGAGTTTTCTTATGATCCATTATATAAGCGGAGAATCAATGATTTTTTGAAAGCATTTATCTTTTCAGACCTTCATCAGATGATAAAATGAATTTCATAAACATAACCATTCATTTTTCTTTCCCTTATAATTCAGCTCTTTCCCAGCCATCAGGATGCTGTCCTTCAGTTCATTCACAGGCTGCTGAACATGTTTGACTCATTAATTAATTTGGCTGCTTTGTTTTTTGTTTGCTTGTTTTGCTTTGTTTTTGTCTTGACAGGCTCTCACCACACAGCTCATATTTGTCTTATGCTGTACTGCTCCTGCCTCAGCTTCCCGAGTGCTGGGATTATCAATGTCTTGCCCAGCATCTTGACTCCTAGGCTCTCACCATCCTCGCTCCTCTTATCTTTCCCTCTTTCTGGAGTTCCTCTGTTTCCAGGCTGTCTTTGATTTAGTGATGGGCAACTTGGCTCCATCTCCTCCTCCATCCGTGTGCAGCAATCCCATTGAGCATACAGTTTAATCATTAAGCTATAACTTGTAGGAGAGACCTTCACCCGGGAGTTGAAGCACTTGTTTCTTTAAGAGAGCAAGGCGGCGGGAGTAGGAGAAAAAAAGAAAGAAAAAAATGCTCAGGGATTACATTATGAAATCATGTAATGATTTTAGTTTGTGATGGATGACAGATGTGACAAAGTCACATGAAACAATGACGACACAAAGTGATGGCTGCTGAACACTGTGGTAGAGGACAAAAGGTCCTAGAGCCAGGGGACTTGCCTGCTTCCCACTTCCCCGCAAGCACTGCTACCTCGAACTCTGTAGTGATCCAAACCAGGGCTGGTGAGGGACAAACACGCCATGCAGAGAGAGGAAGAGAGAGAAAGAGAAAGAGGAAGAAGAGGTAGAGGTAGGCAGAGTCCCGCCTTTTAAAGGGACAGGGTACCGCCTACTCTATATGCAGTGCCTAAGGCACTCCGCCAGGTTCCCCCCCAAGGGGTGGGGCCAGGTTTCCCTGGATACTAACAAACTCACTTTCACCTAGTGCCCCAGTCTCTTTCATTCAAAGAGAATCATACTAGATGGCTAAAGTTATGGCAATTTTAAACCTTAGTTCTTTAAGAGCATAATCTTCGAGTAGTCCCTTAAACACAAATACAAATTACTAGCAAGTTGGGCTTACATTGATTGTGGTTACTTTGCTGTGGCTGTGAAAGTCTGCTGGAAAGTTCTCGGTGAGGGCATGCAACGTGCCCTCCTCTTCCCTGTGTATAGAAGGAACGTCTTTCTGTCTTTCCCTTCCTTGTCAGACTTCTAGCTTTTGCCCTTCTCTTTCACCATCATCCTTGCAAAAGCCGTTTGCTCTGTCACAGACAAGAGTCGTCTATTAATCAAGACTCTTTTTTTCTCCTCAGCAAAAGACATTGCTCTCTGCTGCTGGGCTGTTGTTTCTCTGTTCTCTTCATCTTCCTTTCCCTCTCCCCCTCCCGCCCTCTTCTCTTCTCTCCCCCTCCTTAGAATCATGAATTAGCTCTGAATTATAGAGTGTTTTGGAGAAGCAAAAGCTTTGGAGGGTTCCCTGCTTGATCACTTCGAGAAGACTGGCTAACCTCTGACAGTGACGAGATGCAGGTTTCCCCATCTCTTTATTGCAGTGGTGTGAGCTGAGCCCCTTTGAGTGTAAGTCCCCCCTTTATTTGAGGCTTAAAGAAAACAAACAAGCACCCCCCACAAAAACCAAACAAACCTTGCCTGTGTTGTATTAGCACAGTTGATCCTTTTTCAAGTCATGTTTATTTTTATTGTAGGAAGATTATTCTGCTTCGAGAGCTTCCAGCCTTGTGAGTTGGCCTCTAAACAGTACAGTTTCTGAGTGTGTTTTCTTCGTTGCATCTACCAAAGAAGTGTTTGGATTCCATTTGGTTGTATCGATTTTCTAATTAGTAAAGTGTCTATCCATAGTCCAGCTCATTCCTCCTCAGTTGTGGGTCACATTGCGTGTGACTGTTCACTGTAGTCTTTTACACTACGCCCTTAAATTAAAAAAAAAAAAGTGCAAGCCTGTTTCACTGTGTGCAACACCATTTGAACATCTTAGGTCTCAACCACAAGGTTTCTACTTTCTTGCCATTCAGCTTTGTAATTATTCTCATATGTTTTAGTGTTTGTGTGTTGTTTTCAAGTATGAAATTGGAGGCAGGATTTGAAGTGCAGTGTGGGGGAGGCTGTTTTGAAGATGGGGAAATTTAAAGAAATTAGAAAATAATTACTTATATGCAAAGCAAATTCATTTCTGTGGTTCTGGACTTATTATTAGCTTATAAATATGTATAATTTGGTTGGAAAAATAGTTTTCCAATTTTTAGAATATCATATTTAAAAGTTATGTCATAGTTTTTTCAGATACTAATTAAATAATACTAATTGAATTTGCATTTCAATGTATGTAAATACGGTTGCTAGAAAAGTTTGCCAACATGGCTAAGTCTGATCTTTCAAAAAGTGAATAAAAATGAACACTGCAAAAGAGAATTCTCTGGGTTTCTACTTGTCAGCGACAGAGACCTATCTAGTGTGTGTTCATGTGTACAGGAGGA
>JAQHUG010000090.1:3352953-3375953 GCA_028555095.1 Dicrostonyx torquatus | reverse complement strand
ACAGGAGGAGCTGAGACCTACATAGCGTGTGTTCATGTGTACAGGAGGAGCTGAGACCTACATAGCGTGTGTTCATGTGTACAGGAGGAGCTGAGTCCTATGTAGCCTACGTTCACGTGAAGAGGTACCTAGTATATGCTCATACACAGGCGGAAGTGCAGAAGGCACTTCAGATGAAATCTCTTTTTGGTCCTGTGTCTTTTTCTGATGCTGACGACTGAACCTGGGTTCTCACACATGCTGGGCAGTACTCTGCCACCAAACCACACCCTACTATCTCACTGTTCTGCACCTTTTGATCGATTCATCCTTCCCTTAAGGAAGTTTCCTTTTCCTTTCTGTTTTCAGAGTATCTAGAACTTTCTCACTTGTAATTTTTTTCTCTTTTTTGGGGGGTGCCGTTTTTGAGACAGGGTTTCTCTGCAGCTTTAGAGTCTGTCCTGGAACTAGATCATGTAGACCAGGGTGGCCTTGAACTCACAGAGATCTGCCTGCCTCTGCATCCCGAGTGCTGAAATTAAAGGCGTGCGCCACGATGGCCTGGCTCCCCACCTGTAATCTTGCTGTCAATTAGAATATATTCCCATAAACTCAGATACCAAATCACAGGAAAATAATGGCAGAGGGAAATGGCAGAGCACAGTCTTCGATTCTTTTGTAACACTATAAACTAAGATGTTCAGCTCTTTCCTTAAATTGTGTTGTCTCTGTTGATACTTCCCCCCAAAAGATGCAAGGGTTTGCCTCATAATAGTATGTCGTTTTCATAGTTTAAAAAAATTGATGTGCCATTTTTATAATTGAAAGTGACAGCCAGAAGAATATATTGCCCTTGTAAAAGCTTTGTTAATCTTCTGATTTTTGGCCAACATTAAAAATTGCTTGCTTATTATTATTCACTTGCTTTGAAATTAATTCACTAGTCTCTTCTTGAGATCTAGTCTCATGTTTGCCCAGGCTGGCTCCAAGTTCTGTATGTAGCCGTGAATGTCATACTCTGACCTTCTGCCTCCAGTCGGTAGGTGGAGCGTGCACCCCCATGTTCAGCTTTGTATGGTGCTGGGGGTGGAAGCCCAGGCCTCCTGCTTCACAGGCAAGCAGGCTACAGATTGAGCTACATCCCAGCCCTTATTCTTGCTTCCTTTAAGCCCTGCTGTTCGTGGTGCATGGCTAGTTAAGAGCAGTGGTTAGGTCATCCTTCCTGATCGTGCAGTTACCGAGGAAATAAAAACTGGACACGTACCTTCTGAAGAGTTTTTATTAACTTGATTATCCCCATATCATTTAAGGGGATTATTTAAATACTTGGAGAATATCACATATGTTTCGAAGATAAATTTTTGCATTTGAATGATAAATATCATACACTTTATGTTTTTGTATTTCTTCGGCCTTCAAATTCGTACTTGTCTTTTTCTTTTTCACTCTTTGGCCTGTGTATATATTAGACTTTTTTCGATAGCGCTTTAAGGCAATTTACTGGGATTCATAGAGTTTAACCATGGGTTATAAGTGAACCACACGTTGACTAGCTAGGGAATACAGAGGGCAGAGATCCAGCGGCCGTGGTAAACCTGGCTCCTGACTCCCCATTTGGGAGTTTAAGGGGCTTGTGTCAGGTTGTCAGTGCAGCTCAGTTGCCGGAGTGTTTGTCTAGCATGCACAAGTGGCTATTACTGTTACGTGGTAAGTCTGAGACCAGCCTTGACTGTGGTAGACCCTGTCTGAGGGAGAGGGGTGAAGAGGAGAGACCAAGACCTCTGTCTTGTTCTGTTTGCAAAGCTTGCCTTAGCCATGAGGTGTCCTTTGTTGGGCTTTTCCATATGGCCCCCGGCAGAGGGTTGTTGCTATGTCAACTGCTACAGGATTGCCCTGTCTTAGGTTGGGTTTACTCCTTAGAAACTTGACCTGTGATTGACGCATTTCCAGTGAAGCTGCGTTAAGCAGATTTGAGCCTGCGCCATGGCTTGATTTGCACTTAGTCCTTGCCACCGGCTCTGGGGAGCTACTGGGATTGTCCTTAACTACAACTCTGGCTCGTGCTGCCCGTGTTCGACCTCTGTTATTTTTTCTTCACCCAACTTTGACATCCCGTTCTCCATCCCTGTGGATGACTTTTGCTTTTGCCCATCCTGGTGAGGCCCAGCTGTCTGAATGTTATAATCTCTCCTCCTTCTGTCTCTGCTCCCTGTCGCTCTCCTCAGTTCTCCCTGGCCCTCACGGCGGTATTTGTGTTTGCTCCCCCCCCCCCCGCCTTCGCTTTGCCTTGTGACACTTTGCTGGCCTCCAAGATCAGTTCAAAGTTCTGCCACGCAAAGCTGGGTTCCTGGTGTCAGAGCATAAACATTGCCTGGAAGCCTGCTAGAAGGTTCGCTAAGCCTCGCCCCAGACCTGTCCTGTTGGACCCGGGATTTTCCACATTGTGTGTGTGACCCCAGGTTACAGTTTCAGAAGCCTGGCCCCAAATTAAACTTCTGCATAGGCTGTGACCCAGTTAAGGGAATCGGAACCGGATCTTTCTGTAGGAAAAATCGGATACAAAGTTTTCATTTTGTTAGTTTGTCCATCCTTGGGCAATACATTAGTTATATTTTGAGAAAAGAACAAATGACTATTTTTTAATAAATGCCTTTCCTAATTATGTGAATAAACTTGGGGCATTGTGGAAAGATTGGATAATTTAACTGGTAAGGCTGTTAGGAGGAAGTTCAAATAGTGGCCTCACCACTCTTTGATAAGTAGACTCTCTTCCCTATTTCCTCCCTCCCTCCCTCTCCTCCTTTGTTTTGGTGCTGATGGTCATACCTGTACTCTATTGAGCTGTACACCAGCTCTAAAAGGGGACTTATTTTCAGAAAGAATATTTGATTCAGCAAATACAGTTTTCAAGTGTTACTGTTTTCTACCTTGCTCGAAGGTAGCTAAAACCAAATGCTGATCTATAAATGAAGGGACAGATAGGCTTGGAGAGGACGTCATTTCTTCCTGTAAATGTATTTCTATCTCTGTTTAGCTTCCTTGAGGGTGTAGGGAACAACTGATAATCCTGTCGCCTGTGTTCATCAGGCCCTTGGGCTTTTGAGGCCTCGTTACACGGGGGATCTATGAGGCAACCCAGATGAGACAGGAGTATGGGGAGTACAGGGGTATGAGATATGCACCCCAAAACTAAACAGTGGATGGCTGTGCGGCTGCATGGTAGAAGCACATGAGGCTGGAACGCACAGACTGATGGAAATCTTCCACCAGCTCCCCACCTCTTGTTTGATCTGCCTTTATACTGCTCCTGTGGTTGTGTTGGTAGGGGCCTGATCTGTGATGGGTGCTACCCAAGTTTTAGAGGTCTGTAATTTATACAGATGCACACATACTCACACAGATGAGGGAGAGAGAAAGAACAAGAGAGAGAGAGAGAGAGAGAGAGAGAGAGAGAGAGAGAGAGAGAGAGAGAGATTGCTTTGCAGCATGAGAGCCCCTGATACTCTTGGCATAAGGTGTGTAGGATGTGATATCATGGCCATTTATGTGCAGAGGGCTAAGCATCATAATTTTCTTCAAGGTAAACAACTTCCATACTTGTGAACATTGATTATTCATCGTGCACTTCGGTTGATAATCCGAAAGACTGGCGGTAGGAAGCCAGGAAGGCATTCATTGTGTGGATGTCTGGTGATAGTTCAGACTGTGTCTGCAGCCAAGACACTCTGTTTCTGTGCTGTATCAATTGGACCCGACCTCATGCTTCAGGCTGAGTTGGGGAGGTATCCTGTTGCCCATCAGATGCTGTTGACTTAGAAAAGGAATGCCCAGGGATGTGTTCGATTTTTCTTCTAGAAGTATCTTACAGCAATGAACCTGATACCAGAAACAGTAACCCTGGGCATTAGGTCTCAGATCTTGGTCCAAATTGTCAGACCTAGAAAATGAGCTAGCTGGCTGAGGGCCGTGAGGAAGGAAAATGTCTGTGTAGGATAAAAAGAAAATAGAGGGGGGCTGGAGAGATGGCTCAGAGATTAAGAGCACTGACTGCTCTTCCAGAGGTCCTGAGTTCAGTTCCCAGCAACCACATGGTGGCTCACAGCCATCTATAATGAGATCTGGTGCCCTCTTCTGGCATGCAAGCATACATGGAAGGAATGTTGTATACATAATAAATAAATAAATAAATAAATAAATCTTTAAAAAAAATAGAGAGCTCAATGATTTTCTTAGGATCTTGCTCCAGGATGAACTTTAAATATATGTAGTAATAGCTGGGCAGTGTTGGTGCATATCTTTAATCCCAGCACTCGGGAGGCAGAGGTTGGTGGATCTCTGTGAGTTTGAGGCCAGTCTGGTCTACAAGAGGGAGTTCCAAGACAGACACCAAAGCTACCGAAAAACCCTGTCTTAAAAAACCAAAAAAGAAAAATATATATTTAATATACATATAATGTACATATATACATATGTATATATGTGGGAATTAAAGTATGTGTTTGTGTCATGTATTTCTGTGTTTTGGCTGAGTAATTAGGGTACAGTTCTTTGAGGATTAGGTAATAATATTAGAATATGTATATAATACTAGGTATGTATAATAGTAGTCCAAACTGGAAAGTGCTAGTTGGGCAGTGAGTTGACTCTAAAGTTAACTAGAAGTGCATACTAGAATATATGTGCGGTTGAATGCCTACATGCTCCTTTCTTTTGTCATGAGTGTGCAGCAGCATGTATGAGGCCGCTTTGATGATCCCCTGGTCACCTGATGTGCCTTTGCTATTGGGCAGCACCGTGCACCGAATGGCCCTCATGCATGCATGGCCAAAACAAAACCAACACGGACTCGAGTGGTGCAGGGAAGCGAACTTTACTGACGTTTTCTCTGTGTGTGTTTTTTATGAGCTTCGCCACTTTTTGCCATCCCGTAAGCTTTGTTCTCCGTAGTGGTCTGGCCACCTGAGCATTGCTCCTCTGCCGTTTTAGTTGAGTGGACAGGTAATGTGCCGCAGGCCTTCTCCGAGTCCTCCGCAATAATGCTCCCATTGCCAGTGAGTGAGACTTTTGAGTCTGATGTTTCCCAAGTTTGTTTTACTTTGCCCCACCCCACCCCCTTCTTCTCAGGAGGAATATCAGCCGAGGTGTCGTGTGTGAAGCGATAGGCTAGCGTTTCTTCATTTAGCATGCTGCAGCGACGGAGGCAGTTTTGTCTTCTTCTGGATGTGGGTGGAGATGTGACCCACTAGGGGTGAAGCTGGCCAGCAGGTCCCAGCTCTCCTTGTAGCTTACCCAGGCTTTTCTCTCTCTCTCTCTCTCTCTCTCTCTCTCTCTCTCTCTCTCTCTGGGCCTTTAGTTCAGGCAAGGAGCATTTAGTTTCGTGTTGCAGGGCTCTTGGCTGGCAGCATGAGGGTCATCTGGGTAACACACTGGGCTGAAGTTCCTCTGTCCTGTGACTGACAAGAGAAACGCATAACCCTACAGTCTGCCCCAAGTGTGCGTCTCTGTCTGTCCACCACTTGTCTCAGCTTCAGTCCCTCCTGCAAAGTCTTCTGAAAAGCTGCAGATTGTTCTCTGGGGACACACCCCTCCTTGCCCAGGGTTCGCAGGCCTTTTCTTCTTCGAGGGAGATTGCTGGGAGAACTATAATTTCTTGGGCGCCATTGTATCAGTAGCCTGACAACCAAAGGGAGGGACACAGGGCAGGCTGGCTACAGTTCCATATCATGTCTCAATCGCTTTCTTCTTTTTTATTTATTACAGAAAGAAATTCAGGCAATGAGTCAGTGCAGCCACCCCAACGTAGTGACTTATTACACTTCCTTTGTGGTCAAAGATGAACTTTGGCTGGTCATGAAGTTACTAAGCGGAGGTAAGTGAGTTTCGTGGTTGCTTGCTTTTGTTTTCCCTTGTCTGGTGGGAGTCGTCATACTGAATAAGATTTTAGACTTTATTCTCCCAGTCCTTGGTTTTGAAAGGCCAGATTTCTTTTTTTTTCGTTTTTTAATTTGGCTTTTAAGACAGGGTTTTTCTGTGAAGCAGTTCTGGCTGTCCTGGAATTCATTCTGTAGACCAGGTTAGCCTCAAACTCATGGAGATTCTCCTGTCTCTGCCTCCTGAGTGCTGGGATTAAAGATGTGTACCACCACTGCCTCGCAAGGGGCCAAAGCCTTCCATAATTGGGTTTAATGTCCTAGAGTTGCTGTGTCCCCTTCTGCACGTAGCAAGTATCCTCGCCTTCTTCGTTAGGTGATGTCCATTGCCCTAACTGGAATATGTTCTCAGAGAACTCCAGCCCTTCCGTGTTCTGTGCCTGGCTTCTGCCTTAGACTCTTAGATGTTTCATTTTCCCTGTGCACAATCACATTCTCTGTAACCTCCATTTACTCTTTTCAGTATCACTGACCTGTGTGTGTGTGTGTGTGTGTGTGTGTGTGTGTGTGTGTGTGTATGTGTGGTGCTGAGGATCCAACCCAGGACCTTCCACATGTCAGACAAGTGCCCTAGCACTAAGATACCCCCCAGTCCAGTCCTTCCTCTTTAAAGTCCTTTAAACACAATGTCAGTCGTCAGCGTGTTGTGTTCTGTGATGAGGGAAGAGCGCTATGGACTGACTCTTGAGCACTTGCGTGGTGGCTGGTGTGCTGCAGTTTAAGTGTCTGTCCCCTATTTCTTTGCATTTCAAGTTATTCGTGGTAGCTGAAGACCATGATACTGGTCAGTGTAGAAACTCTCGACACCCTGGAGAGACAGCTACCCATCGAGCTTGGATCCTTGAACCTGACACCCTGTGGCTACCCACTGCATTGTTTCAGTTTACGCGGAGGAAATGCTTGCCCCTTCATTGCTGTTCAGTAGTGACGCAAAGTGGTGTCCTCCCCATCCTGTCGTTCTTGGGAAGAGATCTCTCAAGTTAGTGACAGTTTACAAGGTTCTCTCACATATGGATGGACTTTACCTGAAAAAAGAAAAAACAACCCAGCATTGCAATTATCAGCACCAAAGAGGGAGTGAAAATGATAACCACTAATGCACATGCACGCACTCACACACACGCGCACATACACACCGGCCAGTGATTCTGAAAATGATAGCCACTTACTCTGTGGCTCAGTCCTGTTCAAGACAGTACACTTACTTGTTTCATTCCGTCTGAGCGTCCTCCGTGTTGTCACCATCCCCATCATGCAGACACAGCCCAGAAGCTCACAGGACTTCGGCAGTGTGTCCCAGGTCCCTAACTCCCACGCAACCTAACTATGAGTGCTAGAGGAAAATGCTCCTTTCAAAACTGCCACATTCCAAGTGTCCGTTTTATAGCCCTGGACCCTGAAGCTTAGAAAACTTGCTTGGTTTCTGCTGAAGGTCTACATTATCTCTTCTCTCTCTCTCTCTCTCTCTCTCTCTCTCTCTCTCTCTCTCTCTCTCTCTCTCTGGTGGCACTCCTAGTATAAATCTGTGAGCAAGAGTCAATTCTGTGGTGATTCTGTCGAGCCAAAACTAGTGTGGTTGGATCTTTAGACCAGGTTCCAGTTAAGACAAAATTAGGAATGTATTTTAATCGTTATTATTGCTATTTTAAAGAAACCCCCTCGCATCAAGCAGAGGCCCATACACAAGATGCCAGCCAAGTCCCTGTAGTTGATTTCAGCATCCCTGGGTGGGTCTTCTAGGAAGAAGTCTCTGCTCTCTTAGTCCTCAGTCCTGTTTTCTTAAGTGCTTTCTTTAGTTTGTAATGAAAAGGGAACGAGAAAAGGCAGGGGAAGCCCACAGAGCCAGACTGTAGCGCTGAGCTCCAGAGCGCTCGCTTCTTCCAGGAACCGTGGCGCTCTATCAGTGAGGCCTCGATCTGAACTGGCTGAGGCAGAGAGTCTCTGAGAAAATGGTGAGCTCTGGTGACCTGGACCCCTAGACGCCTCAGCCTCTCTGCTCCAGTTGAGGAGTTCACCTCAGTTAGCCTTTCGCTCTCGTAAACTTGAGAAGGTCCCTGGTTTCCTTTCTGAGGACCAGATAGAAAATGCATTGTGTGAGAGTCCAGTCTCCAGACAGGGCTTTGAAAGGTAAGGTAATAGGTGTGCAGCAGGCTTGCACAGGAAAGCGGGGGTGGAGACAGATAAGGACTTGTGTTCACCTTCTTTCAGAAGGCTAGAAATACGTAGATGCTGGTTAAGTTATATGCTTTTAACAATAAAGCAAGTAATGTTTAGAGTCATTATATTTTCTCTATTACCTGAAAATCTATGAGTTGATACATAGACAGATGCTTTCTCCTCTGAGGAGGGAAATTTCCGTTCATTTTTTTCTGTGATGTTTGACCACATGGAGTCTCCTAATGAGGGGCAGGCAGCTAGTTAGTTTGGTGCAGTACCATCTGGTGGGGAGACTCGGTCCTCTTATTTAACCATAAAGAGCCTAGAGCCAAACTCAGGTCCTGAGGTAAGCCATTTGTTAACCGTTCAGAAATGTTGAATCTCCAGGTAATTACAGCTTTAAAAATGACCCAGAGGTGTAGAATATTAATTACTATGTGTTGAAACATGCCTAGGATGCCAGCCTCTATAGAGTAACAAAGCACTAGGTATTTATGTATTGCTTATTAGAAAAGTCTGTGTATAAAGCATGAGGCAAAGTTGTTTGGAGTCTTACAGAGGAGTCTTGAGGTTATGGAAAGTGGTAGGTGTGGAGTACCATGCTTGCCCCGCCACCCACGTGATGCCACTCTTTTCACTTGACCCTCTGCAGTCTTTCCTCTTGCGTCTCAATTTCACTTGTTTACTTCTCTAAAAAAAATATGTTTTATATCCTTTTAGTAGATACATTTATATTATTGTTATTTCAAAAACTGTGTTGTCCAAATTGTTTGTGAACTCCGGGACTCAAGACATCCTTCCATTGCAGCCTCCTGGGCCCCTGGGGACCACACCCAGCTTTTAAATCTTACTTATTAGTATTAGTACTATTACTGTGTGTGTGCATGTGTGTTTATGTGTGTGTGCGTGTGTGCATGCATGTGTGTACATGTGTGTGTGTTGCCCTTAGCACAGACATACATATGGAACTCAGAAGACCTTGCAGTAATAGCTTCTTTATTTCTACCATGTAAGTCCCAGTGAATAAGATCAGGTTATCAGGCTTGGTGGCAAGTGCCCTTACTGTTGAGATGTCTCACTACCCTTACCATAGACTTTAAAATAAATGTACGGGGGGATCTATCATAGGCCCGTTGTAGTAGTCAAGATTCTCTGGGGGAACAGAAATTTGGGGGGGCAGTATATGTTTTATACACATACATGTAATTACAGAAGGAACACTGGTTTAAGTGATTGGGGACTGAATGGTCCACGAGTGGCTGTTTGTACAGTGGAGAGGCAGAAAACCTGGAACCTGGCAACTGGTCAGTCCATGAGGACAGAAGCCTTAGAATCAGGGGGCCATTGCTGCCACCTCCATTTGAGGCTGGAGACCTGGAGGCTCCAGGCAGAGTTGCTGGTGCCAGTCTGCACTGAAAGGCTGGTGTCTGTGGGGACAGCAGCTGCAATAGGCCCGTTCACCTAGAGAGTGGAATACATGTGTGTTGGTGACTTTTCTCTTTTCCACATTTAGTCTGTCTGGGGCCCCAGGCTATCGGATTATACTCCCCGTAACTGGGGCAGGCAGGTCTTTTTCCCCAGGTTACTGTTGCATGTGCCAGTCACCCTTGACATGCCCTCACAGATAAAGTGAAAGTATGCCTTACTCACTTGTAGGAATTTCCCAGGAGAGCAAGATTGATAGTGAATTTTAATCCTCCACACAGCGGATCACATGTTTTATCACTGGCCTCAAATTCAAGGGTCCCCTCGCCCTTCCTCTCAGCTCTGTCTTTACCACTTGTGTGTATGTGCTTAGGTGTGTAGGTCGTGTGTGTGTGTGGGTGGCTGCAGAGGCCAGAAGAGGGTGTTGGATCCCTTGGAGGAGCTGGAGTTAAAGGCAGTTGTGAGCCACTCAGAAATGGTGGCAGTGGGAACTGAGCCCAGGTCCTCTGGAAAAGCAGCAGTTCGTCTTCAGTGAGCCATCTCAGCAGAGCTCTGCTTCTGGACTCTTAGTGAGAATTCAGCTTCACACCGAAGAGTTCTTGCCAGCTTCCTAGTAGACATAGTGTTTCTGGCCTCGGGCGTGACATTCCATTTGTTTCTTGGGAATATTGAAATTAAGTAAACAGATTCTATATTTGATGGTCTTATCTAGTGTTGTAAGAGTAGAGGGTTCTTAATGTAAAAAGGAATGGGGATGCTCATAAAAAGAATCCTCCCAATTCTGCCTGTCCGCTCAGGTTCCATGTTGGACATCATCAAATACATTGTCAATCGCGGCGAGCACAAGAACGGCGTTCTGGAAGAGGCAATAATCGCAACGATTCTTAAGGAGGTTCTGGAAGGTTTAGACTACCTGCACAGAAACGGCCAGATCCACAGGTATGACTTCTGTACAGTCTGCTGTCTAGAATATCTAGCTCCAATTTGTAAAGAATTTCAAGGAACTATTTCCTACCAGTGGGCTTTTGTATTATTCAAAAGCAACACTTAAAAAACAAAACAAACCTCCCAAGAATAAACTTGGATGCATTTCCTTGGTATCCTTGAGGCTGGTTTATGTGGTTAAACTGAAGTAGCGCAAATGTAGTAAGGGCTGTGTGGGCTCATTAAGGAATTAGTTAACATAATTACTCTTGAAATGTACTTGCTTGAACTGGATGGCATCTCCCTCTTCCTAAGGAAGGCAAGACTATTACATTTTATGTTAACAGTTCTGGGCCTGGTGGCGGGGGAGGAGGAGGCAGCGTCTACTGCTTCTTCTGTAGCACAGAATGAATGCTAAGCTTTGAGGTGGAGGAGCCAGAGGAATTTGAGTGTGTGGACAGAGGCTGCTCATGCGTTCTTGGCCACGCAGACCTGAAATAATCACACAGAAACTGTATTAATTGCATTACTGTTTTGCCAATAGCTTAAGTGTATTGCTAGCTAGCTCTTACATCTTAAATTAACCCATTTCTATTAATTTGTGTGTCGCCACATGGTTGTGGCCTAC
Source organism: Dicrostonyx torquatus (assembly GCA_028555095.1). Taxonomy (NCBI): domain Eukaryota; kingdom Metazoa; phylum Chordata; class Mammalia; order Rodentia; family Cricetidae; genus Dicrostonyx; species Dicrostonyx torquatus. The sequence goes on along the minus strand of JAQHUG010000090.1, from coordinate 3,364,910 downwards.
CAGTAAGGTTCCGTCTGGCGTCTGTCTCCTGTCGGCTACATGGGTCTCTCTGACTCTGCCTGCTCTATCCTCTGTCTGCTTGGAATTTCTGCCTTGCTCTGTTCTGTGCTGTCATAGGCCCAAAGCAGCTTCTTTATTAACCAATGGTAATAGAGCATATTCACAGCATACAGCGGGGAACCCATACCATGAGTGCCTAGTGTTTCAAAAGCAGCTACATTCCTCTGATTCTGAGGAATATTGCAAATAGATAATCATTTACCCTAATACTAATAACATTGTTCAAGGGGGACCCATGAGAGAGCTGTCTATTTAATGATTTAAACCATATTTTTAATACTTGTTTCTTAATTATCACTTTCTTTAAATATTAAAATTGCTCCACAGGGTTTTTATAGCAAAGAAATAATCGTATAGAATATTATAATTAACATTTAACCTTGGTATCACCCCATAGGAGAGACTGGTCAAATTCATTTTAAGTGGGCTCTGGGACTGTTTGGAATTGAGCCACACAAGCACCTGCAAGTGGAGGCAGAATAGTCCTACTTAGACAAGGATTTAGTTCTTGATAAATATGGCAGCCTTTTGGCTTTAGGGTTCATCACTAACTCGGAAACATAAAGTAGTCTCCTCAGTAGTGATTTAATTAAATGCAGATAATGGCTTCACATAAAATATTTGTTACTAAAACCCTAACTTTGCCTCGGGAGCAAAGTATAAAATGACAGTGTGGTCTTAGAACTTTTAAAGTCTGTGTCGTGGCTTTCGTATTCACAATGTAAGGATTGTGTCGGGTACTTGGCTTGGGTGCCGTGTGAGTCAGAGTAATATACAAGCCGTTCTTTATAATTTACTCTCTTCTTTGTTTCTTTCCCCGACAGGGATTTGAAAGCTGGCAATATTCTCCTGGGTGAGGATGGTTCGGTACAAATAGCAGGTAAAGCTGTGAAGGAAAAAGTCTCCCCTTGTTTACAGTACTGTTATATGTTGAGGCATGGAGGACGGTGTCTGGGCTGCACTGGTCTAATGGATGTGCCCTTCCAGAATGCTTGGGACTGGAGCCCCGATGCGTCTTGGCTAGTTCTCTTGATAAATAAAGCTATTTTAGCACAGAACCTTTTTATAATGATCCGACTTTCAATTTCTTCTTGAACAGCTTCTCTGCCTTTCAGATTGAATAAAGATATTTATACACCTGCCAGAAAAGTCATTTGGAAAATTGGCTTTGATTGAGTTTGAAATTTTAAAACAGTATATACATTAGTTTAGAAACCTTTTATTTCTGTATGCCATTGAGCAACCACGTCAGGTGAGCACGTCTCATGCTCGGTTCCTGTCATTCTGTGTCCTATGGGGATAAAGGGCTGTTTTATGGCTGGGGTTTCCCCCCCCCCCCGTAATCCCTTCTGTTTGTAAGGATTCTAGAAAATAGGGGCTAGGACTTTTGTGACTCCAAAGAATGAATGAATGAATAAGTGAACTAATTAATTTTAGACTGTGTGTGTGCGTGTGCATTCATGGCACTATACCAGTATGGAAGTTGGGACAGCTTGGTGGAGTGGGTTCGTTCCTTCCACCTTTACATGATTTCTGGAGATCAAATTTGGGTTGCTAGGTTTGCAGGGCCCGCGTCTTTACTTGCTGAGCCATCTTGCTGGCCCTGCTACACATTTCCTTTCATTGTAAAGAGATATATTTGTACAGAAATTTTCCATTCATAATTTTTTACATTGCCTTTGGTAGTGTTCAAATTATATGTTTCTTGTCCCATGAAACATAAACCTACCCTTGCGTGTAGGGCTGGTGTAATATATATATATTATATATGTATCTAAAATATATGCACACTGTATATACATATTATTACATGCATATGAACACACATATATGAAATGCTTAGACCAGCCAATCAGATGGGCAGTGGACAGAAACATTCTAATGAATCTCCCAGGCAAGTGGAGTTCATATGAAGGAAAGAAACGCTGAGTGTCCCAACTAGAGAAATTCAGCTTAAAACGACATTGAGATATCTGTCCCACAAAGTCGAAGGTCAGTGCATTGCTGGTGGCAGAAGAGTTACATCCACAGTGGAGAGGAATCTAGTACTCGCCTCCCACAACCAGAAGTGCGGCTTGTCTTTGTCTCTGCAGCCAAGCAAAGTGTGGGGCAGCTTATTACAGAAGCCGCTCACACACTTCTCTGACCCACTCCACAGTCAGGGACACCGCGCTGACTGCTTCTGGTCAGCCATGGTGGGAGTGTGTGCATCTCTGGAGTCTGCAGCATGTCTTTCTGGCAGGCAGTGAGTAAGCATTTATGAGCATAATTACGGCTCTGCTAAGAACCTGACCTCCAGCTATCCCCCTGTGTGTTTGGAATGTTAAAGGCCTATGTTCATTTGTTGGAGATGTTTTTGGAAGGGGTGATAGCCTGGGCTTGAACTTGTGACAACCCTGCTGCCCTTGCCTTCCGAGTACCGGGATTATAGGCATGTACCACCATGCCCAGGTAATTTGTTGGAGTATTTGTTTGTTAAAGCCAGTGTATCCGTGACGCAGAATACCCGTTCACTCTAAAGGAGAATGAAAAACTCTTGCTTAAGAGGCTAAATCAAGGTGACAGACAGTTGCCTTTTGTGAAAGAAGTGGGGAAGCTGAGAGGATCGGTCGCTCTGGCGTTGTGTATAGATACAGGAACTTTAGTCACCCAGGAGTTAGGCTATTCATGTTAGCCTTTTAACTCCAAGGTATGGCTGACCTTATAAAACCAATACAGTGGCTTAGGAAACTCAACTGCCAATAAAATGACGCATTTTCTGTGTGTGTGTGTGTGTTTGTGTGTATTTCCATGGGTTTAGTTCCTCAGGCACTGTCCACTTTGGTTGGTTTCTCTTCCCCCACCACAAGGGTTCTCATTCACCTGGGCCCCACCAAGTATGCTAGGCTCGTTGGCTAGTAAGCTTCAGGCTCTTGCCTTTCCCGGCCTCCTCTAAGCCTGGATTGCAAACAGTATGCCCAGAACACTTGCCTTTTTAACCTGACTTCTAGGGTCAAACGCCTGTTCTCATGCTTGTGTAGCAGGCATTTTTTCCTAATTGAACTATCTCCTAAGCCCCTATCATGACTCTCTGTTCTAAACATTTTCAAATGGCCACAGTAGTAGGAATGAGCCGTCTTACCTACTTCGCTTGACGTCGGTACTTTCCAAGTCTTTGGCTGTTCATTCTCTCTCTAGCCTTTCCCACTTTGCTTTGGTGGCTTTAATTGTTTCTGTGGAGCTTGATTCTTCTGGCATCTCAGTTAGCAGCTTATGTGTGTGCATTTTGTCGTGTTCCTTACCCTAGAGGCTGGGGGCAATTTGGAAAACTGCTTCAGCTCAGGAAAGGATGGGCAAAATATGTGCCCAACCATGAAAGTATCCAGCCGCCTCGAGCAGTCTCCTTGCTGAGTGTGGACCATCAGCTGGTTGAAATTCTCAGGCCATCACGCAGGAGCTCTGTGAGGCTGGATAAGTTATCAAACCCCACTCTATGAAACTCATTTCTTTTAAAAGGGATTAAAGGCTAATGCCTTTAACAGTCCTGGCACACAGTAGGTACACTATAGCTGTCAACAGATGCTACTCTGCTGCTGTTGCTATTGGTTACTGTCATCCCTAGCATTACTGCAGCCAGCAGGACCACGCTTGCCCTGCCTGGAGATCATGGATACCTCAGATTGTCTCGCAAGAGATTCAGCTATGAGTTTCAAGAAGGTTTGCCTACTCTAGAATTTGGAAGAAAACTTCCCATTAATCTTCAGTTAAGCTGAAAGGGAAATACAACTAACTTTGTTTGGGGACAGAGCCGTCCTCTCAATAGCAGGGTCAACACAGCAGCCAGTTGCCTTTGAAATGCAAAGACAGGTCAGCTTGGGCTTTGTTCTGCCTTTTGGTACCCTGCCAGTCACCTCCTCTCATCCTTGTCAGATTGATGATCTGAGTTCTTTCCTGGGTGTCTGGAACACTTTGTCCTTTTCTTCCTCACCCGTGGGATCCCCTGAGGTGAGGTTCCCTGCACATTGCTATTGTCTCAGACCTTCAGGTCCTTCTTTGCTGACTGTGAGCGATGGCACGGAGTGCTGTGTCTCCACTGGTGGGGGAGAGGGACTGGAGAAGGGGACATGCTGGGTTCCTGAGGACACCTGCAGAAAGGACCTACATTTGGTGGTTATGAGGATTAGCTGGGTCGGGGTGTGAAGGGCTGTGTTCTATGTGTGCCTGGCACACGGTGAGGACTTTGTATAGCAGTCTTTCCTCGTTTCCTTCTATGTTTCTTTATGAGTTAGACTGTCCTGAATGCCTCGGGTCCAGTAGACCTTTAAATCAGCAAGCAGTTCCTACCCCTTTGGAGCTACAGTTTTCTAGAATTCACCCTCAGTCCCCCTACCCTGTTCTCTGAACTGAATGTGATGTTGCATTGGTACAGATAGAATTTAAAATGTCATTTTGAAAGTTTGAGGTAATAATGTAAGGTCATTGTGTTAAGAAGCATTTCCGTTGATGCCTGGGTGCAGGGCGCTGCTGCCGCCGCCGTTCCCATTTCATCAGTTCACTGTACCCAGTCAGACACTCGGTCACTGGCCAAACAAAAGATAGGACCTTGGGACCTCGGAATTGGATTTGGGTTCTTGGCCATCACCTCGGGTCTGACCGTGAAGGGAACTAGGTGGGTAGGAGGGACAGAAGCAGAGACACACAAAGCAGTGTGTGTGCAAAGTTCTCTAGCTGCCTGCTGTTGTGTTTGAACAAAGAGTGAGTGCTGTCCACAGACTGGTCCTGTCCATTTTCCTATGTGTATCCATGCATCCTTAGGCTACATCTTCAAAGAAAAGTTAGGTAGAGGAGCTTAATTCTTACTTATTTCTTCAAATATATTATGTACTGTGTATGTCCTTTATATAAAGAAGCCTCTTTTCCTATCATGTAGGTAAACCTCGTTTTCAGAACCCTTTGTTTCCCAGATCACGGCAGGGGCGGGTCATGGGGAACCCTGGCTTTATGGTATACCTGAAAAGTATGGTGAATAGGCTCCCACATGTAGTTCTGCTCACAGAGGTGCAGATTGTTGGGGAGCACAGGAATATTTACTGACTTAGGATGTAAGATGAATAACCATGTGTTCTGTGTGTCTCCTGTGTGTGAGGCCAGCTCTTGGGCACTAACTGTCCTCTGGACGCACTTCCTCAGACCGTGGGGAAGGACCTCACAGTTCCTGGTGCAGCCCAGAAACAAAGACACAGAATGAGAAGTGAATCAGTTGGGTCAGATAGAAGGGAGGTGCTGGAGCCCAGCTTCAGAGTCTGGCCTCCTGGCTCTAGAGCGTGTCAATTCCCCACCTGTGGGCTTCCCAGGAAGAACCCACTAACTCAGATTTCAATGATTCCAGTTTCAGATTGAAACTGAGCCGTCAGCAGCTTTGCTGAGTCTCTGCCTAAATCCACTTTGGGTCAGAGGACATAGGCCAAGCATCTTCCTCCTTGCTCCTGCATGCGGAAATGCAGGCATGGTTTGAGAACAGGAGGCGTCTTGGTGTCATTTGATTAGAATGAAGCCCAGAAGTGATACCACACTCTGAAGATTGGTAGAAGTCAGCTGTGATGTCAGGATTAAAACCCAGGGATGGAAAGGCCCCCTCAGGATGAAATCACAGGATTTCCACCTTCCCTGCTGCACTTGGAAAACCGGTGTATGACTCCCTCCCTCACAATAAACCTGGGTTGGGTACCTTGGGGAGTGTAACAAATAGCTTTTGCCTTACTATGTGATAGGAAGAGGCATGGCTGTCTGAAAGTCATGCTTTTCCCACGGTGTGACATTTATTTACTAATGTGATGTTCTCTCATATTGTCACAGAAAGCTCAGTGCCTGGTCTGGCAAGTCACCAAGCCTGTTTGTCCAGAATTCATGAGAGAGTATTTTGAGCAAACAGGAAGGAATCGTGAACAGGTCACATTGGGGTGGTCAGTTACAACTCTGTTTATTGTCAGATTCTTCTAAACAGTGGCCAGTAAAAATCTGATACATATTTTTTGTTTTGCTTTGTTTTTGTTTCTGAGACAGAGCGTTGCTGCTGAGCCCTGAGTGAGCCTGTGTAACTCAGGTTGGCCTGGAGCTCACAGCTGTCTTGCTGCCTTAGTCTCTCATGCTGGGATCAAAGGCACGTGCCACCATCACCAGCCTAAACCCATGATTTCCAAGGACCTTTCTAGATGCATAGTGCTAGATTATATGTGATAGATGTCATGCTCATACGTTCACACGCTGTTGCTGTTTTGGAGTCTGTGGTCTGGATGTCTCTGTGACCCCATGTACTTACGTGGGAGTAGTAAGTGGTGCAGGCTGAGCTCTTGTGATGGGGGGAAGAGAGGTGACTTTAAAAGGAGCCTGTGAAGAGACGCTTTTCTTCCCATGGTGCAAGGACGCCTCCTGCAGGCGCCGTGGATCTCCCAGAGCGCAGGACCACACCAGGTGGAACCTGCTGGAGTCTTGATGTTAGATGGCCAGCCCTCTGAACACGGAGAAGCAGATTTCTTCAGCCATTAAGTTACCTAGTGGAAAGTTTGCTGTAGTTGTATTATGGGCTCCAATTGTGTTTGTGTCTGTGAAGGCTTATTTCCCGTCTCCAGACTTTGTAACCAAGAAATTGAGTCTGGTCTTCAGCTAAGCAGCGCAGGACACTGGAAAGTTACTCACACCAGCCTCCATTTAGCCAGTAAGACTTGAGATCACATGACTTCCTTATACCCCGTTTCCTGGGAGGCAGATTATGTACTTTGCATTCTTCAACCTGTGTTTTGCACACTGAAATCTCCCCGACACAGACTTGTAGAGAAGCTTGCAGGGAACTTCTGTTTCGTACATTAGCATCAGTTTCAGGGAGACAGAGGAGGAGAGGAGTCGGATTTGAGACCCGGGTCTGTTGGGCTGTTTGTGCTCCTTCTGCCTTCTTTGGACTTGGATGGAGGAGGCTGCAGTTGAGGAGGTGTTTCTTGTGTTTCGGGAACAGAGGCATTGAGGAGGGTCACACGGAAGCTCTGCTCCGGAAGGAGCCTTTGATGAGTATGGGCATGCTCTGGAGGAAACCAAGGCATCCGAGTAGCTGTTTGCGGTATTTCCTGATACCGTGGCCCCTCTGGTGGGCCCTGACACTGCCTGGGGAGCCCTCTGTAGACCTGGTGTTGCTCATTCGGGTGTCATAACCGTGTAGTGTGCACAGACCTGGATGATAAAACACTACAGAGCACAGGGAAAACACTGCTAAGTGTTCCTGGTGTGTGTGTGTGTTGGGGTGGGGGCAGGTCCCTTACTGATCAGGCGTGTCGCCAGATGACAAGGAAGTGGTTAAAGGGCAAGGCTCCGTGCACTCTGTCTGACCTCCTGCCCCGTTCCTTTGCTGTTCCCCTTTTGTTTGCCCCGATGATTTCCCCACTCTCACCTGAGGGAAGAGTCTGTTGTGTGTATCTGCCCGTGTCACTTGCTGGCACGCAATTTGAAGTCTGTCGGTGGGATAAATAAAGTTCCTAAGGAAGGCGTAGAGGAGGGAGCGCTGTGATCATGTCTCCTCTCTGCTGCTCCTGTCCGCCCTCAGACTGCTACTGTTTAGGCTCCTCTTCTCTTTGCTAACACAATCTCCCTACAGCTCAATTTCTAGAATTTTTTCTGTGTGGACCCCGCTTCACTAATCCAGCTTCATTTGGTAGGAAGTTTGGACGCAGTCTCTTCACAGCCTGGCTCTGTCTAGCCCACTCTGTATGGGTATTAGATCCCGTATTTTCCCCCTTCCCTCGAAACTAAACTAGGTAACTCCTAAAGGTAGACACTCTGTTTGTTGTTCACCCCTCCTTCACCGGAGCGTACATGACAGCAGGAAGGGCTTCAGGAAGTTTTGGTGAATGGGATCTGACTGGCAGATGCCTTGTCTTACGCAGGTCAATGAGCAATTTGTGGCACAGGGCTCAGGTATAGACATAGCTGATGTGTCAGCTGAATGAGAGCCTCTGTGTTAACGCACCAGGGCAGAGGGTGAGAGTATTTAAAATATCTAGGCACATACACAGCTGCATCTTCCTCCACAGCTGAAAGCAGGTTTTTGTTTTAGAGTCAGGCTCTCATTGGTTGCCCAGATCTCCTTGAACTCATAATTTTGCTTCTGCCTCCTTAGTAGAAGGATTGTAGCTGATGGGACAGTGAACCTCACCAAAGGTAGTTTCTTTCTTTTTTTTTTGAAGATATTTATTTATTGTGTATATGATATTTTGCCTGCATGCATGCCTGTAGGCCAGAAGAAAGCACCAGATCTCATTACAGATGGTAGTGAGCCTCCATGTGGTTGCTGGGAATTGATCTCAGGACCTTTAGAAAAGCAGGCAGTACTCTTAACCTCTGAGCCATCTCTGCAGCTTCAAAGGTAGTTTCTTAATAAAAAAAAAGTTTTACCTCTGTTTTTGGGTATGCTCTGCTGCGGGTGACAATCGAGTAAATGCTGAGGGACACGGAGAAAGTGAAGCAGAGAGCAAGGGACCTTCTGTGCCTAGAAAACAGATACATCGATGAATTAGAATATTTGGTGAGTGTAGGTTGCTTTGTAGTCAACCACAATACTTGTTTTCAGATTCAGGGGTAGTTTATAATTATGTAAATGGTATTAATTGTATTAGAATTTGATTAATTATGAGAAAAATCTCACAGACCAGTTCTTTTTGGGTTCAGCGAGTAAGGACAGTAAGTAAATGTGGCTTCTTGATTGGGGAATTTCGTTAGATGGTCACATTTGATGAAAATTTGAGAACCAAGGATGTGATCAGTTCTGAAAATCGGGCTTTCTATTCCATCTGTACCCTGCCAGGAGGAGTCGTCACCTGGGAGAGACTGTAAGCAGCCTCCACTCTTACTGCTGATAGCACTGGCTTGGGCAGGAATTCAGGGAAGCAGACTGGATGAACCCAGGCCGAAGAACAGCTCTTCCCTGCTGCTAGTTCCTTCCTCAGCTGTGCCCATTGAACTATATCCTGGGCAGAGCTGAGCATCAGGGAGGTAGATGGGACTCAGTCTCCTTCCCTCTCGCCCTTGCTGCCGTCTTTTCCTCCCTCCTTCCGTCCCATCCTTCCTCCTTCCCTCCCTCCCACTCTTCCTTCCTTCTTTCTAGGACTTTAATTATCACCATTAGGTTTTATATATTATCAATCAATCAATAAATAAATAAACAACCTTGGAGATCTGAACAAGAGGGTGAGACTGAAAGAATAAGTTGAGTCCATTCTTACATATTGTTTTTATTATTTTCCAGTTTCTTGTCTGTTACAGTCTGTTTGACCCTTGGCAAAAAGTGAACATTAGATGCTTGGGTTTAAGGTATCTTAAATAAGTAGTTGACGTATATTAATTAAGCATTTACACACAATCCTCTGAGCTGAAAGAGTCACAAGCTATAGAAATATAGTTGTCATCAAGCACGCAGTGAAAGTCAAATAGGCAGGACTCACGATAATACATGTGATGTTATATGAACATATGTTACATGTGTGGTGTTCATGTTACATGCACGTGTTTGCCTATGTATGTGCATGTGAGTGGCGGCTAGAGGCCAAGCTTATATCTTCCTCAGCTGCCCACTACCTTGTTAATTTTTTGGTGTGATTTATGCATGTGTGTGCACATGAGTTTGTGTGGTCGTGCTTGCCCATGTGTGACCTCACGGAGGGAGGCAAGTGGTCAGTGTTGCATGTCTTCCCTTATATCTTCCCATCTTACTATTTTGAGACAAGTTTTGCACTGAACCTCAAGCCCAGCTAGACTCCATGGCTAGTGATACTGAGTCAGAGCTTGATACATAGCAAATAAAGATTAAAAATACCGAGCAGCATAGCATAGTCTAAGAGTTAATTGTTTTCAATGTGAAGTTTTCCTTATTGCAGATTTGAGATCCTGCAGATTCTTTGAATATTCCGTTATCCTCAGCTAATCCTTCCTAGAACTTTGCGGAAATGATGTCAGTTGTTTCTTTGAATACTTGTGGCAACTGGAGTTATTTTCATCATTTCCCATAGGGGCTGTCTCTTTCAAGTGTACCGACAGGCTGTTGTGGTTTCGTAGACGCTTCTGATAATAGAACCAGTTCGCTAGAGATTTGCCTGAGAAAAGATCACCTGCAGGTGAATAAATGTTGCATGGGAAATTTAGAAGTATTAATATTTGATCTAAGATGCATATGCCTGTCCTTTTGGATACAGCCAGCTGCGGACCCTGGTGACTTCAGAAGTGTGACTCCGGCTGTGGGAATGGGGTCTGAGGGCTGCTGAGCAGTTATGAACTCGTTGTGGAAGGCACAAGCAGACTGCTCTCAGATCTCCTCAGACTGCCCTTGCAGTGCTTGCCATTGAGCCCCCACCACGACCTCTCCTAGGAAGTTGAATGCTCTACTTTCTGACAGTTCAGGTGCTCCAGGGATCAGCTCCTTCAGCTAGAGGGTCGACAGCATGATCTCCAAGGACCTATCTCGTGTCAGACTGTTGGCTCCTCATTAACCCTAATCACCAAAGACATCCCTGGTCCTATTCTAAGGTGTGCAAATCAGAGATCATTTTGGGCCTGGATGGATTAAGCCTAGTTTCTGTCTGTGCTTACCACCGTCAGAGTGTCTCTAAATTAGCCCTTCTGTTCTCTGGGACACTTGGTTTTCCTTCGTTCACAGTAAGTGTCATAGTTGATAGAAGTTGACCATGGCTTAGTGTATTGTTGGACTGGAGAAAACTGACTCCTTTTTGAACCGTCAGCTTAGGTGGCCTAGGACTCCCGTTTCTTAGCCACACTTGAAGGGAATTGGTTGACTGACGGCAATGTTGAGAATCAATGCTGGTGATACCTTAACTATCTGTAGGTTTATCTCTTATTTCCTTTATTTTTTAAAATGTGAAAAATCTTACTTTAGTGAAGAAAGGGATGTCATCTGGTTTCTTCCCTGAATTTATTGTCAGAAAACGTTGTAAAACTTGTCATTGTCTGATGTTTCAAGACAGTCAGGACTGCCCTCTCTCATTTGTCGGTGGGAAACATGCATTTGTTCAGAGCAGCTGACAAGGGACTCTCTGGGACCCAGATTCAGGAAATTCCACAGGATCTTGTCTTTAGACTGTGATGACCTCATGCACCATACTGTGAATGGGGGCGGGGGCTCAGCCAGTCAGATCAGTGAGCACCATTTGAAGGGAAGAAGAAAAATGAAAGCCCAGAGCCTGGTGGGCCGCAAAGGTGCGAGGACAGCACTGAGTGAGGTTGTTAGAAGATTCTGGTGTCCCCCCAAGCCCCATGGGCTACCAGTCTCTCTGGAGCAGGGCAGGTGGTTGGTATGTAAGCCACTGATAACTAACTGTAGACCGGTTGCTAACATGCTTATCGGCTCTCTGAAAAGATGAGTGTGTTCAAGGCTATTGTTTTGGTAAGATGAGAATTTCACTCTTAGTTCCCTGAGTGGGAAAGAGATGATCAGGGCTGCAAAGTTCTGTGCAGAAAACGCAGTTTGTACCATAGCTTCTCTCCTTGTGCCCCAGCCTCTCCCTGGAGCAGTTGCTAATGATGGACAGTTAGTAGGAGTGCGGTTATAAATTATCTTCATGGCAAGGGCTGACCGTGTGTCCTTAAAACGATTCTGAATCCTGTTGAAGGTTGGCTGTTTGGCCTTCGGGACACTGGACACAGTTGAGAGTCACTGCCACGTGTCATTTATATTTGTATCATCCATGGAATTACCACACCACAACATGTGTACATATATACATATGTACATGCATACTTTCCCCCACATCCTCCTCTTGTGACTGTGATTCTCTTCATCTACGAGGTGAACGAGGGAAGCTGTGGAGTTGCTCTGCAGTGAGGATGTCCAGGCACAGTGGTTGGCTCTGGGGTTGCTGTCCAGT
>JAQHUG010000090.1:3329566-3352278 GCA_028555095.1 Dicrostonyx torquatus | reverse complement strand
GTGATTGGCTAGGAAAGTTCAACTTCAGTGTGCATTGAGTCAGCTGAGCATCTTGCTATAGTGTGTTTTCTGTCCAGTGTTCTGGCCAAAGACCTGCGACCCTGCATATCTGAGATGCTCAAGGGTGACGTTGCTCATTTCAGCCTGTGGACTGCACTCTGAGGGTTGAGACTAGGATTTTTTTTCTGTTTCCTAGAAGTGCGTCGTACTGGTCAGGGTTGTGGAATTATTGCTCCAAAGAGCAGCCAGAAGTTCAACTTTGCTTTCTGTCTTGCTCCATCCCTCTTGAGACACTTCCGCAATTACTCGTTTTGATTTATGCCCCTGGCATTAAAAGCTGTACTAATATTGGAGCTGTTGTATAAGCAAAAATTGCACCACATACTAAACTATTTTCTTGCTGATTTTTACCAAACCCTTTTGGGAATTGAGACAACTTTGGTCTTTGATGTAATGGTTAACCCTTGGTAGTCAGTAAGTACACCAAGGCATATGGTTGGGTTGGAGGAAGACAGTAGACTGTAAGAGTTAAGTCTTTGGGTGCAAACCATAGAATTGTCGTCTAGTGGGAGATTAAATATTGAATGCATTTGGCTATCTCCCACAGCCAGGAGTCTTGGGCACACGGTTTTGAAGTTGCTGCAGGGCATCATGAAGGTCATGACACTTCCCTGTTTCCTTTCTGTGTCTGCTGTGTGCTGGAATGTACCCGTCTTCCTGGGCTGCTGTTAACTCCCTGCGTTGCGTCTTGCAAAGGAAGAGGAGTTTCAAAAGCGAAGGAGTCTATTTAGTGCAGACTTTCCCACAAGAATTTGCACTATACTCTCCTCAGGTCTCCACTCGGGTCTAACAGGCTCAGGCCAGTCACTGGCACAGAGGAACCCATCACTTGTTGCTTCAGATCTACTTAGATGAATGCCCTGAAGGATAGCAAATGGTCCAGGTTGTGGTAGGGCGGTCGCTCAGCAGTGTGTGCCACAGGATGAGTGGTGTCAAGAGCTTAGTATATTCTAAACTCCCCAGTATAGGCTCATGTATGCTGAAAAGCCATTGTCACAATAGAGGGAAAATTGTCCTAAGCACGGGGGGTTGGGGGTTATCCTTTCTAGAAGGAAACCAGTCCTGTAAGTGTAGGTGGCTGCTGTCCCGGGGGGTCTTGCCACATCTTGGCTCTATTCCCTTAGCCTTGAGTTCTGCTCCTGGCCCTGAGTGAGCGGTGCTGCCTTCTGCTGAGCAGGTTTCTGGAACTAGAGGTACACTACTCACTTGGACACCAAAAGTGTCCCTTCTACCTCCTTCGAGGAAGCTGTCCCAAGCTCTCCTCTGTTCTTCAGCTGCAGGTTTTCCAGCTGACAGGAAGGAGGCCGTGGCCTTTGGGTTTCCACTTTGACTTGGCTCTCAGTGCCTGGAGGCCTGATGACATTTTGATGATGGCAAGGCTCCAGGAAAGAGCGAAGTTGTTGTGATTTAATTCATCAGCAAAAATAAGATGGTGGACAAAGACCAGGTTTAACCACTCATTATAAAAGTAACAGAGAAATGGTTACGTGGTCAGGTAAAGAAGCTAATGGCACTTGGCTGGCTTTTCTGACAACTGGGTAAGCTGACACTGGGAAGAAGTAATACAGGAAGCCAGGTAGCTCCAGAGACATGCTGACTTGTGGCCTGGGAGGCGCTTCCTCGTTCTTCAGTGCCAAGTGTGGGGCACCGGTCGAGGAGGGTTTGACCGGAATCAGAACTATACTTTAGGAGAATAGTCTTTGTGCAATATGTAGGCTGGCCCGCACTTGGAAAAGCCGCATCTGACCCTGTAGTTGTGGAAGTCATGGCTCTCCTTGTCTTGCTTTTTCGTCCATCTTCAAGAACTGGGGGTAAAGGGCAGCAAAGTCTCATGTGTTGTTTTCAGTCATGGTTTTTGGCTCATGCAAAGGTCACACTTTGGAGTATTTCCTCACATCTGGTCTCCCCGGAAGGTCAAGTGTGTCTGAAGCACGGCTCTGCAAGCCCATGGTGTCTCGGCCCAGGGCTTATGCCCTGCGGCTTTTACACTCCCAGGTATGGAGTAGGAATAGGATTCCCCCAATACTGACCAACACCCCAGGATACACTGCCTTGCACCCTGGTATAAACAGCTCAAGAAACTTAAGCTACATTGTTTAAAAAGAATACATTCTATAATTGGTGCCTAACGGAACTGAGGAAATTTAGCATCTGTTTTTATATCGATTGCTATGGAGTTTGCATAGTAATAAATTAAGCCCCAGTGTCCTTTCTATGCTTGTTGGAGGACTGTCATTTTAAGGAACCTGTGGGGCTCAGGGAAGCCTGATACTGGTAGGGCTGAGGAGGTTTCTAGGTATTTAGAAGTATGTTTCAGTTTGAGCTCTCATGTAGGGTTTGGGAGAAGCGAGGTGAGGGGACACCATCCAACCAATCAATCAACACCTCCTCACCCCAGGATTCAAGTTAAATTATAAAGCGATTGTTTTTGCTGATATGAATTTAACATTTAGTATTGACAAGAGAGCCTCAAACTATGTTTTTCGAGTTATTGAATCACAACTTGATCTTCACTGTGGAAAAGCTTAAGACACACAACATAGGACTGGTGAGATGGCTCAGAGGATAAAAGTACTGGCTGCTCTTCAGAGGTCCCGAGTTCAATTCCCAGCAACCACATGGTGGCTCACAACCATCTGTAATGAGATCTGGTGCTTTCTTTTGGCACATAGGCATATATTCAGGTATACATAATAAATAAATAAAATTAAAAAAATTATTCAAAAAAGGCATGCAAAATATTAATCCCTACTATATTGCATTTTGAATTTTGTCAGGGTTCTCTTTCAGAAGGACTATGATTTTATTAAGACCCTTCGCCACTGTGTTTGTTGGCAAGTCTTGAATCTTTTTGTGCCTTCCTCCTCTTCAGTTCCAGTGTCCACTAACTATCATAGTTTCTTTTCACAGAGCGGTCCTGTTGATTGCACTGCGGGGTTACAGCTACCATCTGCCCTGCTGCCTGAGCAACCTTGCATGGGACTTTTCAATATTTCTTCTCGAGAAGCATCCCTCTTGGTATTGCTAACTGCAATACCACTTGCAAGTTGCCTCCCCTGATGCCCAGACACTGAACTTGAACCCTTCAACCTTCTCACTCAGCTTTTTGGCTTTACAAAGCCTTGGCCTCTGGTAACAAAGACTGCTGCTGGTAGCTAAGACCTTCAAGGCTATGGGGACAGCTCCCTCCCTTCAGCTAGCATCTGCAGGACACTGAAAGTTTAATGTTTGTCTTAATACATTGTGAATAATCTCTAGAAAGCTCTGAACCAACAAATGTTAATTCTGGTTTTCTCTAACCAAACACAGGCAGGTCTCTTTTGTCCTTACATTTGGCAGTGGTAAGCCAAATCTACACAGGAATACCAGAGTATGAGACTTTAGACTTTCGGCCCGACTGAGATTTTGTTTTTCATGCAAGGTGAAGAAAAGATTTCAAATTCTTTTTCGGAGAAACCCTCCGTTGTCACCAGTAGAAGCTGTTCTCTTGCCTCCAGCAGGTTTCTGGACAGCTTACTGTTCATCCTGATCATACATACCTGGCCTTTGACCTGGCTCATGCTTTTCTAAACTTAGATAGAAGAGGAATGTTTGGAGTTGGCGCTGGTCACCTGGGGCTCCCAGGACCCCTCCTAGGCCTTCACTAGGTGGCCAGCTGAGCCTCTGGGCTGTGGGATTGCAGGTAGTCTATCACACTGTAGTGTCGATTTTACACTGGAACAGTTTAACTGGCAGACTAGTTTTGCAGGCTACATCAGGAAGGCAAAATTGCTCTTCCATTGTTTTTGCTTTCTTTTCTAAAACGTGAATTTGTTGCCAACAATAAAAAACAACAGAGAAGCCTCTGCTTAAAGACACTGGTGTTTGTTTCCTCTGGGAAGCTGGGAAATGAGCAGCTGCAGGTCTGTGTTTCCTCTCTCCTCCTGCTGAGGGGCAGAAGCTGGCTTAAGACCTGGGGGGGAGGTCGCTGAGAGTGAGTGTCAGGACTCCCTGTAGGGCTCAGCTGTCCTAGCCCCAAGGCTGAGCACCAAGTGTCCTTCATCTCAGGGACTGTAGCTCTCAGGACCTGCCCTCCTTTCAGTTTTCTCGGGACTCCCGTAGATACTTGAGTTTTCCACCCTTGGCTCCCAGCTCGTGCTTTGCCCATGCTGTGCCTTTGTCTGGGATTGGTTTCCCATTAGCTTCCTTGTCCAGCTCCTCACTTCGCATCCAAGGCCAGGTCCAGGGTCAATTTTAGATGGTGACAGTTACAGCTCATGTGTTCTCCCACGAAGACATAGTAACCTTTGGTTTCACAGGTGCTGCTGTTGTATATTATTTCATGTCTTATCCTCATGGGATGGGCTGTTGTATATTATTTCATGTCTTATCCTCATGGGATGGTAGTATCTTCCTATCCGTAAGCACATCTTTCTCACTCATATCTCATGTCTGCTACTGAAGAATGCAGGTGCTGACCCGCCCCTCCATGGCCCACTTAAGGTTATTTGTTAAAAGGTGAGCACAGTAAGTTATCAGTTACCCTAAGGAAAACTAATATACAGGAAGGGGAGGTAGGATATAGTTTTAAAATAAAAGCAACAGAGAACTAGTCCCCATGAGAAACCTGGTAAGAAAACAGAGGTCCAGAAAGCTTCTGCGTCACATACTGAGGAGCTTGTCTTGTACACCATGACATCTACCTTCTGTGTCTTGTAGTATGTGATATTCTCAAAGTCAGATAACTACGGATTCTCTTCAATACTTTCCATTTCTTTATCCGTCTAGGATGATGATTGAAGTAGTGCAAATGATACTTGACAGAATAGGCAGGCTTGATGGACGTAGATCAAAGGAATTGCCAAGGATCAAGATGCCAGGGATGCCTCTGTCACCAAGGACTCATAGACTGCCCTTTGCTGTTTCTGCCTGCAGTAGAGCGGTCTGTGGCGGGAACCCTGTGTGTGGACAGCAAGCGTCCTATGGAGAGGTAGCATTGGAGATGCTGGAAGCTACTGAGATCAGGAACCAGGAGGTCCTAGTTGGCTCTTGGAGCAGAGACCCAGAGCGCAATGGTGTGGGAGAGGAAGGGTTTGATAGTTACGGATTAGGCTAAAGGGGTTTGATGTCAAAGGGTCTCTTAGGCTTTTCAGGAGGCCTTGGACCTGTGACCTAGGGAAGCTTCTTTCTTTGCTTGAGCCTGGATCTTGGGTGGGGGGTGGAGAGCAGGAGATGGGGATTCAGGCTGCTATGGACTCTTAGCAAGAAGTAATGGTGGATTAAACTGAGGACCTGGCTGTGGGGGAAAGAAAGGAGTGAATGGATTCAAAAGATTTTGGAGCGTCTTGTTACTAAGATGACAATTCGTTCTGCCTTTTTCCTCACTTACTTTTACTCATACCCTGCAGAGACACAAAGTTGAGCTGGCTGAATTCATGTATAGTGTTTGACACTTTGTTTACCAAAAAATGTACGTGATTTCTGACCCAAGAGTGTCTGGTCTGAGTTCCTTGGGTTGTATGCAAGTGCCCCGAGGACACCCTGGCTCTTCACTTTCCTGGGTCCCCCCTGCCCCCACAGCACTGCCCCCACTTGCATCGTACACACCATCACATGTATACGGTCTAAACGGAACAGAGTATACTGGTTTTCCTGTTTGTATGAGTACACCACATACTTTTGCCAAAGGCTTTGTTCCTCGGAACAGATCAATGTTCTGTGTACGTATTAGCTGTACGTAGACGCAGACTGCAGCTGTTGTGCAGTTGTGGTAGCGAGTGATGTTAGCGTCGGTGTTTTCTGCTTCTGGAATTTTCCCCCTGAGCTCTGAAGACATTTAGCCATCTGTTTTTGACTTTAAAGTAGGTGTTGTGAGCCGAGGCAGTGAATAAGCGTGTGACTCACGTAGATCACGGAGGATGCATGGAGGAGGCACTGCCAGTGTTTAATTGCTACCATGTATCTTTCTCAGCTAGTTTCCCAGCTTTTCATCTATCCTGTAAGCAGGTAGAGTTCTGAGGAATCGAAAGGTAATAGCTGTAGTTTAGTTGGCTCCTATCTTTAGATGCCGTTAGTGTGAGAGCCGCATTTTTCCTCAAAGCAGCCTTTATCCACATCATTATTTATAGGCGATATATATTTATTTTGTGTTATCATGTTGCAATATCATTTTAAGCAAAATGGAGTGTTGATTTCTTTTTTGAACTTCATTTGGGAAGTACACATTAAATGGAGATGTATGTTTTTAAAAGCGTGAGGATAGTCACATTCTGTAGCCATGAGTAGTAGGCATTTGACAGCTCCCTTGACTCCTCCGGGAGCTACAGCAGTGTAATCATTCAAAGAAATTTAGAGTCGGATCTATGCATGCAAGTTAAATTGTGTGGCATTTTTAAATAAAACCTTTGGTCAGTATTAACATACAAGTAGCAGCTGGAGCAAAGACGCCATCTTTCTGTTTTTCTTTTGTTTCACTTGTAACCAATGTCTTGTTGGGAACTGAATATGTTTCACTGTAAATAAAGTCAGCATATATTCCCAATTGTGGGACTGGTTCCAGGGCTACTAAATCACACCTGTGCCGATCTAGTGCAAACTCCCATATGCTTTCAGTGTACGGCTGTGCTTGAGAATGTTGCTTGTAATTGCTTCTATGCGAACAGTCAACCAAGGGGACCAGCAGAAGAGAATTATATCAGGGCTGTGTTGTAACAGTCATCCTGCACAGAATCCTGCATCGTGCTGTTGGCTACCTCCCTTTGTTGTCAGACCAGGTCTTACTCTGCAGTCCTGGCTGGCCTTGGACTGGCTCTGTAGCCCTGGGTGGCCTTTGCCTCCCAGATGTTGGGATTAAAGGCACATATCCCTGCACCTGACCTTTTTGTCCACCACTTCACTCTCCAGGGATGCTCCATGTGGCTGTTACCAAGAAATATTGTAGTCCAGAGCAGTTGGTTTTTTTTAATTTATAAACTATTTTCACTCTATATGCAGAAATATAGATGAGGATGCTCGCATTAATAAGCAGCAGCTGTTCACTGTCCACTGCAGAAATCGTCTATATGCATGTACAGTAAAGCAAATTATTATCTCACATACCAAATTTCTAACATGTAATGAGTATTAGAAAGAGGGTTATGTCTTTGGCCAGTGAGATGGCTCAGTGGGTAAAAATGCTGGCCACACTGAAGAATCTGGACTTGATCCCCTGAACTCCTGTAGAGGGCATCCGTGAGCCCAGTGCTCCAGGGGCGAGGTGGGAGGTGGAGAAACGCCTGCAAGTTTGTGAGCCGGCTAGCCTGTAGCGTGCAGCACTGCAGAAACAGCAAGAGAGACTTCAGCACGGTGCAAGGAGAGAACTGACTCCGGAAGATGGTCCTCTGACCTCCACAAGTACATCGTGCCTACATCAATACACTCACGCGCATGTACATACATGAACGTCACAGACGCATGCATTCATGTACACACGCAATACTAAATGAAGTGAAGTGAGAGATTAGTTTAATTCCACATACCGTTCAATCTGCACTTCACGAAAACTGTCCTGGGAGCAGACTTCGGGAGAAACCTGGTCTTCTTGGCCGACTCAGTCTTTCCTTTCTGTGGCGATTGCAGAAGGACTGCTCTAGGCCTGCTGTGAGATTTGTGTACCTGGCTTTGCTTTTATGATTTTGGCCAAGCTATCACTATATACTGCTAGTCTAAGATATGATGATAAGGAATGGATTCACTTAGAATTAAATGGACTAGAAAATCACAAGAAAAGTACAAAAAAAAACTATACTGCATTCTCCTCTTAATTTGCTCAAGTTGTATTCTGGTTAGTGATTAAGGAAAAAGGAAACTTAGATGAAAGCCAAGATATTTTATATTCGGATAAAATATGTTTATGCTTTCAATAGTATGGTGTTTTTAAAAATAATAGTGACTTTTGGTACCCTTTTCGTGGAAAACGTTATATGGTGTGGTGAACTTGCTGGCCCATTACCCCTGATGGCACTTCTGCAGTGTAGGTGGCAGATGGCAGAGGACTGGGCAGCCCTGGCTTATTTCTGAGAAAGCCCCATGAATGTGTTTGCAGCTATTCATCACCGTCCTGAGGCCCACCAGGGAGAGGTGGGGTTGCGATCCGAATTTATAAACCAGGCAGAGCATAAAATAAGGTCAAATTCTTTTTCTCTTTGCAGATTTTGGGGTAAGTGCGTTCTTAGCAACAGGTGGGGACGTGACACGGAATAAAGTCAGAAAAACATTTGTTGGTACCCCATGTTGGATGGCCCCTGAAGTCATGGAGCAGGTAAAAAAAAAATGTTACCTTGATTGTCATAGTAATGTGATACATCTCATTGATATATCTACATAGTGCATGTCTACTTGGGAACATGCCACACGTCTGGTGTGCTGTAGCTGTGACATTTCAATCATCACCTTGAATGCTGTGACATCCTTGTGAATGTCCTTTCTTTATCTTTTCCCGCAGGTGAGAGGCTATGACTTCAAAGCCGACATGTGGAGCTTTGGAATAACTGCCATTGAACTGGCAACCGGAGCAGCGCCCTACCACAAATACCCTCCAATGAAAGTAATGACTGCCAGGGTGCCCGGTGGGGTTGGAACTCCGATGGGGGCGCCTGGGTTCTCTGGCTCTCCTGAACATGCTTATTTTCCTCTTAGACTTGTGGGAGTTAGTGGAGGAATGCAGCCACATTGAAGGCTGACTCATGTTCTCATGGCCCGAATTAGCAGGGGTAGCACAGTGCCCTGCTTTGTGACTTCCTGCAGAGCTGAACAGATTCACAGCTCTGCCTCTGCAAGAGCAGGGCAGTCTCAGGTCTCCCAGCAGAATCGGAGAACGAATAGGAGGGCTGTTACATTTGCAGATGGGTTGCAGGCCGCTTTTATCTTTAAATAAAGACAGTCTGTACCGGTTTCAGCCTGCTTACAGCATGTGTTGTTGTGGCTCATCTGGGATGAATGAGTCAGTGTTTTGAAGCAACATATACTTTGGGTGCTGTTTTCAGGTTTTTGTTTTTCTTCCATCTGCTCTACCTCTGAAACAGTCGCAGCTTTTTTGATTCTCCCCACCAGAAGAATCAAAATTAATTGCACCAGGCTGCAATTAATTGTTCGCCGGAAAGGACGAAGACATTTTACCAAAGCTCTAGTATATGCTTGTTTTATTTTTCACATTTTAATTTTTAGAAAAGTTAAAAGGATTAGAAATGATGACAGTAAGGTTCCCTGGTTCTGCTGGTTTAGACAGTGGGCAAAGGGTAGAGCTTAGGGGTAGAGCACATGCTTAGGAAATGTGAGGTTTTGGTTTGAAACCTGGTTATTTTCCAACCCCTGCCTCCCAAATGTACTTTCTTATTGTAGAAAACTTGGAAGTACAAATAAGAATAGCAAGGACGAATAGTCACCCACGACTTCACCAGCCACAGATAATCTCTGCTAGTGTGTTAGTGGTGTTAAGTTCTGATTTTTCTTTTAAATTATTTTTGTCGATTGTGCCCAGGACTTCAGTTCTTCCGAGCAGACAGTGCTGCTGAACTACACCCCTGCCCTGTTCGATTTCTGTAGAAATGTCTACTAGAGTAAAGATGTCAATGATATACTTAATGCATATGTGCACATCTCTTTATCTCTGATTGTTTTTAGCAGAAAGTCTGAAACGGAGGTTTAAGCCATGGAAGAGATTTTTATGGAAAAAAATACTAGAGAAACTCAAAGAACTTTGTCTTTTATTCATTTTTCATTTTTATTTTTTACTCTTTGTGTCTCTCCATCTCCCTGTCTCCACTTATTTTTTTCCACCTGAATCTAAAGAGGCCCTTGTTAATCCCGCCCTGAGTCCAGCAGGCCATTTTTTTCGGGAGTTCACAGTAACCCACATTCTCCTCTTGGCTGTCCTCCGCAGATGGCAGCGACATTTATCGTTCATCTATTCACATGTCCTAGAATGTCTGAAAGGAGTCTTGACATGTATAGAATTTGCATAAATTAGGCCTGGCTTGTGCATTAAGGGGGTTTATTCATTTTGTAGGGCACTAGCGTTCTATGTACTCACCCTGCTTGCTTTTGCCGTAAATAATTCCCTTAGTGTGAGAGAGTTGAATTATTTCCTTTTCTTGTTTTGTCCCCTGCCGTGTAGCACAGACTTTTGATATGACTGTAACTTTTCTGTAACTCATAATTATATGTGACCGTCAGCCTCTCATTCTTTCAATTTTTACCAGGCCCCTTTGGCAGTTTTCTCGTTTTGTTTTCTCTTTAAGAGAAAATCACGTTACCTCCTGGGATGCTGCGGTTTTATTTTTAGGGCTGCTAATATGTTGCAGGAGCCCTGAGTACAGCGGGTTCTGTACTTATGAATGGCCTTCACACTTGAATGTCCTTTTCTCTCCCAGCTACCACTCTTTCCCAACCAGCCTGCTCGGCAGCAAGTGTTCCCCGAGGTCCTGTGAGAGCTACTTCCCAGAAAATTCTTTCCCTGTGGCTTTGAGAGACCATTCTTAAGGCACAGAGCAAATTTCCTAAGTCCTGCCAATGAGAATCACCAAGCTTCAGGAGGGTGTGGGCAGATTTGCAAAGACAAAAGGATCCTTTCAGGACTCAAGCTTAGGAGCATTAATTATGGGAAAGGCATGTTGGTACCCCAGTCAAAGAAGGATTTTGATCCTTTTGTGAAAGAAAACACTAAAAATTCCATTGCCACTCATATCCAACAGAGACGTCTCCACCTTTCTTTTGGCTGCAGGTGCTAATGTTGACTTTGCAGAATGACCCGCCCACTTTGGAAACTGGGGTAGAGGATAAAGAAATGATGAAAAAATACGGCAAGTCCTTCCGAAAGTTGCTTTCACTGTGTCTTCAGAAAGATCCTTCCAAAAGGTATGTGGTACCCAGCTCGGGCCCTAAGGACCCGCTTTGAATCCTGACGAAACTGTGCTTGTGGGTGCAAACAGGGTGCCTTGCCCCGGCGCCTGGCTGTTGTTAGAGGAAGACAGAGTCCGTGGAGAGAGGAGCCAGTGCAGGACAAGGGGAGAGGAGGCGGAAGAATTGCTCTTGCCCGCAAGGTGTAGGCACTGTCACCAAAAGAAAGGGATCAGAGCACAGCTCAGAAGGCCTTGCTAGTGGTGAGGGCAGCTGGGCTAGTTCCCAGCGCTCCTAGGGTGTGCCGACCTCTCAGGAGGGGAACATCTGGCTAGCTCCAGTCTGAACCAGGCCGAGGTAGTGAATTTTGCCCAAGCTTCCTTTTAGCTGCAGAACAAGTTGTGCGCGCTGTTTTAAAAGGTTATCAGGGGGAAAAAGCTTACCTAGAAAGATTAATCACGTCAGCACCAGCGGAAGCAAATGTTTCCTTCGCATTCTTCTGTTACTGCCCTGTGCTGATACAACTCTTTGAATCTCTTTTTTCCTTTTTAATCCTGGGACTTCGAAATACCCCTGGCACCTGACAATGGAACCCAGAGTCTCTTAAAGTGCAATTGAAGTGATGCAAATCACAGAGAAGCCTTGCTCCTTACAGAGACATAGTTGTGTGTCACAGACAAGCCTTGCTCCTTACAGAGACATAGTTGTGTGTCACAGACAAGCCTTGTTCCTTACAGAGACATAGTTGCCTGTGTCACTTCCCCAACAGACCTGGAAAGTCGTCTGTCTATCATAGGTCACCCAAGGCTCTGATTTTCTACTTAGCTCAAAGGAAACCAATAATAACTTTTCTTTCAGTGGTCTCGCATTCGGGGATGGAACCCTGTTGTTAGAAGGCATTGGTGCATTCTATGTCGTGAATTCTTTATGCAACTTATCGAGCTTCTTAACTATTATATAGTGTTACTGTTAATCAGCCTGTGCTTCTTAGGCTTTAGCACAGTTGCTGCGATAGTTTGTGATTATTTGCTCTCGCAAATCTCTAAATTATTTCTTGCAAATGATACCTACAGACTGTTTGTGCTTGACATTTCTCTTGTCCTGATGTTTGGCTTATTCGGATTGTTTTTCTTCCATCTGTTTCTTGACCTTTCCTTGGGGTTACTTTTCCACCCTCCTCTTGGTGAGAAGGCTCTTAGATTTTGCTTTCCTTCTTCAGCATCTGCTTATCCTTCCCTTGTATTTGGCGTCATTACCACAAGGCGAAATTTGTCACTGCAGAGAACTGGTAGAGCTGCCACACCTGGTGGGAGTGTCTTTGTGTTTCTGGTTAGTTCTGGGTCTTTACTTACAACCTTCGGGATTTTGGAACGTGTTGAGATCCACCTAGTGGCTGTAATGAGTAATCGCACACAACTCGGAAAAACAGAACAAAAAACCAGTCCCTTAGTGTAGAGTGGTGGTGCTATTAGTGACAGTTTGCGATTTGCTCAAGATAGTTTAGATTAATGTGCAGTGTATTTAACAGACCGTTTTTGTTTCTTAATAAACTTAAAGCCTTTTCCAGGTTCTATTCGCTGTTGAGTTCAGATACTGATTTCCTCTGTGTGTGTCTGTGAGACGGCGTGGAGGGAGGAGGTAGAGAGATAGGTCTGGATAAGGCAGCCTCATGCGTGTGTGTCCTTTCCTGCATGAAGCCTTTCCCTCAGGGCACTCGCTCTGTGCTGCTCGGCACATGTGAGTCACTGAAGGCCTTCTGCATGTCCATCCATTCTCTATTGGAAGAGTTAGAGACGAATAGTGTTGTATCCACTTCCCCAGGGGCTCTTTCTTCCAACGAAAAGACCCGAGCATTGACGATATTATGTGAGGAGTTTGGGAGAAGCAAAAACACACAAAAACTCGTCCTGAATTGTGAGAGGAAAAAGCATATTGTTGAGTTTACCTTTATATAACAGGAAATTAAAAACACGTTCAATATGAAATATACAAATAGCATCTCTGCAAACGACAGACTTCCGACGGACGCGATGACCACTCAGAGTGTTTTAATCCCACCCGCCCTTCTGCTCAGTTCATGCTGTTTAAGACTTTCTGCTATTTCTGTAACTTCTTTTTTTTCCCCCATTCTCTTTCTGCTGTCTTTCAATACTGGATTGGATTCCTAGCTCTGTTTTAGCCTCATTCTCATGACTTAATTTCCTTGTCTCTGTAATGTGTCTAGCAACCCCCATTTCAAAGGATTGCTTTGAGGATGCAGCGAAAGGGCACTAGGGCAGATAGCAGAGTGCCTGGGGCTGGCTTCAGAGCTCAGGGAAATAGAGACAGCCATTCACCATTGCCTCCACCCTGACGGGGAGGATCGCCGTGAGTTTTACATGCTCATCACAGTATGCTCTATTTAATATTTTTAGCACTATTACACTGTATATTTTGGTTGACTTACACAACAAATTCAAACTTTTAGAAGGACTTGTGTACTCGTCTCTATCTCTGAAGACTCATGGGAGTTTGCGCTTTGGAGGTGATTGGAATCCTCTGAAGAGAATTTCAGGAAGAGAAACCAGATCCAAGTGGGTTAAGGAGTTGAGGGCAAACTTTGATAATCTTTGTGAATACGTGCTATCTGCATGGAGCTCATCTCCCGTGATCTTAGCGCGGTTAGTAGGCACCAAAGCCCTAGCGATGCTAAGAGACTTGCGCAAACAGTGACAAGCACAGTGGCAGAGTAACCAGGACATAGATCCAGTCCCGTGCTCGCATGCCAGACTCGTGTGACATGGGCCTGAGGTGTCGGAGCCCGTGCCTCATGGAGGTTTCTGCTTTGCATTAGCTCGGGCAGAGTTGCTTGTGTTTGCATGGCAGAGTGCTTTGCTATTTCCTAATAAAATGAGCCCTGATCTTATAGATTACACATTTCCCAATGACGGCAGCCTATATAAAACGAGCCAGCATTGACTGAGCACTCAGCGGGTGGGTGCTGTGTAGATGAATGTGTCAGCCATGAGTTAGACTGGACTATCACTTTGCCAAGGGAGGGACGGCTGTGCAAAGGAGACGGTTAGAATTTATTTAAAGCATGTAGTTAGAGCTGTTGAGACTGTATAATACTCATCCTGAATCCTTTGAGATCCATTTTAGGTCTCAGCGGACTTTGGCCCATCCATATGTATCAGATGAATCCACTGAGAGATTTTCTTATGAGAATGTTGGTACTTGGAAAACGCAGCATCGTTTTTAAGGATTTCAGGATCAGTCATAGCTTGGACTATTCTGGCTACTGGTAGCACTGTAGCACTTCCTGGGAAAGTGTTTCTATTTATACTACCTGTTACATGGCTGGGCGCTGGTTGGCAGCCTTGTGAGAGGTGGCGGGGAAGACCCCCTGCTCCAGCAGAACTCAGCTAAAGACAGGCAGGTTCCACACCTGCACAGTAGGCATACCGTTGAAGTTTCTGTTGGAGAAAATGGCAATGGATAAGTAGCCAGGCATGCGAACCTGAGTTCAAAAGGGCTCCAGGCACCTCTGCTTGTCTCCTACTTCCTCGTTTCTCCTAGTTCCCCTTCCCCTACTTTCCTATGGAGGTAGTTTAGCACACTTTACTCCAAAGCTGCAAACACTTGAGTTGACTTCAATATAAACAGACCCTGTTCAACTGTTCTCTGTATTGAATTAGAGTGACTTGAAACTTAACAGTTGTGCCTATTAAAAGCAAAAACAAGCTCCCCAAAGGAAACAAAACAAAATCATACAAAAGAATGTGGGCTTTTAAAGCCATCTCCCTCCCCCCCCCTTACCTTATAGTTTCTTTGTGATGAAGGGATAGAGGATAAGGGTGGAGTGCAGTGGGGAGAAAAGGTTTTTTTCTGCAATATGCTTTTATTTTTTGGTTGCCATAGAAATGACCTTTCTCAGGAAGGGAAAGAATTTTTCCAGTCCCATTTCTCAAGGTCAGTCCAGCATTCCACAACCTTCTATCTACCTAGGTTTAACATTTGACCTTTGGTCTGCAGAAGGAGAATGAGGGGTTCTGAGGAGAAGGAAAATCATTTTGGGTCTCCACCTGTGCCGTGTCCCCCTTTTTGTTTTGCTGCTCGAGCCTCGTTTTTTTTTTCTGCATTTTCCTCTCTTCCTCACTGTGTTGAACAGATGCTTCAGTGCTGGCTAAACTTAGCCACGGGAGTTACAGTCCTGGCCCAAATGTCTACCAGCATTGCCTTCACTTCATGCTGGGGTGTGAAATTGAGCTACAGTAGTTTGCTGTTCTGTGCTGGGCATCAGGAATATAAAAATGAAATCTAAAGGCTCTTTGCCTGAGAAGGGCTCCTAACACGATAAAGCGGAACTACTGGAGAGGGAGCATAGATTGAGATAAATACAGAAGGGTGGGGAAACACACCAAGCACCAAATCCGGAGCAGTGAATTCTACTCTTAGATGCTGGGAGAGAGATCCCAAAGACAGTGGCATCTGAATTGTTTCTTGACTTATGAGCAAGGTGGACTACTTGGTTATGAAACATTTCGAAGAAGCAATTTCAAGAAAAGCCCAGGGTATGCTTTGTTGTGAACGAGCGGAAGACAGATGAGAATGCCATCGTGGTCGAAGGGAAAAGTGTGTAAGGTTGATGAAGGCAGCTTCCGAAGATTTGGGATCATGGAGGAGACAGCCGCAGATGATTAGGGATCACAGAGCTTGATTTAGTTGCTTTCAGGAGCCCGCTCTTTGGAGGATAGGTAACACAGGCTGATGATGAGCAGGACAATATACAGCAAAATACTAACCAATGCATCATGTAAAATGGCTAGGTCTTTTTTCGTCTCCAAGTTCTTTGGCTTTTAAACAAGCTATAACTCATGCATTTAATGAATTTACCAAGGGTAAATTATTATATAATATATATAAAATATATAATATAAAATATAGCCCTCCCGTCATCTAGACCCTTCTTTCCTCAAAGCAGTTATCAAGTATCAACTGTTGTAGTGGGTGCATGACTCGGGCTTCTTGGAGAGGTGCCAAAGCTAATATTCTTAAAATTTGAAGGAAGTAGTAGCAATCAGAATAAAAATCTTCCTTGCCCAGAAATACAGCTGATGACTTTGGTAGACTTAGGCCGATAGCACATGCCTGTGCTTGTGGAAATTCTCAGTTCTCCTGGAGTCCGGACTCTGTGGGCCTGTTGGGCAAGCCTCTCAGCAGAAGCCCTCTGTCATTCAGGCGCAAGGACAATGTCTACATTTGTACCCTCCCTCCAGTATAGCCCTCTTTGTACTTTAGCTAGCCTTCGCGGACAGTCATGTCCTGTGATGCTTTCTTCTCCCTTCCAAATTGATGTTATAAGAATTTAAAAACAAAGAGAACAATGTCAGCAATAACCCCATGTCTACCTCAGTCTCGCTCATCCGTCATTATTAGCATTTCCCATCCCTTGTATTATGCACATTTTATTTACTGAGTTCTTTGACAACACTTCACAGCGTGTTTCTTCCTAATAAGGCCTTGCTTCTGCATAATGATGCTGTCTTTCCACACTGAAGAAAACGAGCAGGATTTCTTACAGGTGTCTCCTGCGTAGTGAATTTCAGATCTATCTCTAAATGTCTTTTGTAATTTTCTTGCTACTTTCTTTCAAACACAGTGCTCACTCAAGGACAGGGAGCTGCCTTTAGCTGTACATTTTAAGTCTATTTTGATATAGAGCACTTCCCTCATCTCTCCTACGTTTTCCTCTTGGAATATGAGGGGCTCCTTGTCTAGCAGATTATCTGTCTTCCAGCCTGCCCTCCCTCTGTCCCACCTCCTTCCTTCTTCCTTTCCCTCCCACCTCCTTTCTTTCCTTTTCTTAATGCAAGACTTAGCCTTTTGGATGCTCGGCGAGTGCTCTCCCGTTGACCTCCATCTCCAGCTTATATGGATGAGTATTAGGGCGGCTTTCCCCCTTATTCCCCCTCTTTTACAGATACAAATAGAGAAAGCTGATGAAATGGATTTCTAATTAAGGAATTATTGACAGAGGAAGCTATTCTATACCGACGATTGTCAGTTGAACAGAGAAAGGATGGTAAAAGTAGGAAATCATTGTTTGGCTACCTCCCATGAAATATTTAAGTCCAAGATGGTAAACCCCAGGGGCAGGTTTTCAGCAACTGGATATCCATTCAGTGCCCAGACATTGCTCGACGGGACACTGGCTAATTGTAGTGGGGGAAAGCAGACCTTCCAGTGCTGAGCTTTGGAGCCTGGGGACCAATCAGTTAAAGTCAGCATCACTAATAGTGGACTAGCATGGTGGTCACCCCCTCTGTGCTGCCGCAGTAGGAGCCCGACGATGCCTGTGAAGCACAGCTTGAGGAGGCCACATCTACAGTGTGTTCTCAACTTGAGTGTTTACAGACTCTACCAAACCTGCAGTCTGAAACGATTCTAAATGTGTAATTTTATGAGCCATCTCGTCAACATTTAGATGCACGATGAAACCTCTTTGAGCCTTCTGGACCTAACTTTTGAGTTTACGTGCGATACAGCATGGAGAAATGAGTTATATGACAACACCAGGAACTAGACATATCCAGACATGCTTTTGAGTGAGCTTGCATTTTATTAATCACCATGCTGTTTGATTTTTTTGCGGGGGGGGACTGTGGTACATGCACCCTTGAAGTGGTTATTTCAGTACTGTGCGGCCTGAGCTGGCACATAAGCTCTCTCTATGAGCCCCTCTCCGTAGCTGCTGCTTCTTGGGACTCACAGAACAGAGCGGACTCTGTAGTTCCTTTGACAGGTCATATTGCAGTTTGCACGGCTTCATAATGACATAGGAATTTTGCTCTCAGAAGTTGATCTGCCAACCTTTAAAATCTCCCAAGTTGACATACTGAAGAATAAGAATGAAGGCTGGAAAACTGATTGTGCCCACACATTAACTCACAGGAGTTTATGTGTTTTGCAGTAGAGGTATTTAGAAAGAGCTAGGAAACAGGCCCTGCTTTATTGGGTGCCAGCTTGTGATTAACTTGGCTGTTGGTTTTGCTTGCCTTAAGGTCAGTCTTCCAGAAATGCTCTAAGGTTAAGCTGTAGCATCAAGGCAGTATATTTATTATGTGGTGATTGTTTCAACTGTAATTTATTATTGATCTTTCAGGCCCACAGCAGCAGAACTTTTAAAATGCAAATTCTTCCAGAAAGCCAAGGTAACATGCTTAACACCCCCAAGTCAATCTGCTGTTTTGAAATTGCTGTGAACCTGTGGGCATCCAGCTAGGCATTCAACTGTCGGGGTCATTTGTTTTGCAGAACAGAGAGTACCTGATTGAGAAGCTGCTGACAAGAACACCAGACATAGCCCAAAGAGCCAAGAAGGTAAGCTCCATCCACCCCATCCCCCAAAAATCGTCCCCCCCACTCAGAAAGAAAACCATAAAGAAACAGCAAGGAGGTTCCCGCACACTCTGGCTTCAGTTTGGAGATTATCCGATCATCACCCCTCTGGCCATGGGTCTTCCTTCCCATTGCCACAGGTTGCCCTTGCAGGTTTAGGTGTGGAAACAGCATGGAGCTCCCAGCCCCCCAAGAAGGTTAGCAACTGAATGCCGGCAAGGTTTAATGCTGGAGAGGTGAAATAGCTGTATTACTTTCCTTTGGGTTTTTAAAAAGAGGGATACTCAATTTCAAACCTACTTTGAAACGGTGAAATTAGAAACATGTTTGGTCTGTGTGATATGGGACCATGTTCTCGAGTGCTCATGTAGAGGCTGAAGATCACGTGCCCTTCCTCAGTTCCTCTCTGCCCGTTCTTTTGAGACAAGGTTTCTCACAGAACCTAAAGCTGACTCTTCTAGCCTGGCTGGCAGTGAGCTCCAGGGAGGCACCTGTCATGCCCTTCACCCTCTGTAGACCAGTACTAGGGTTACAGGTGTGCCTCGCTGTGCCTGGATATTTTTATGCCACTGCTTGCAGTACAGGCCCCAGTCTTTATTGAATTTTCTAACCCCAAATTTGGTTGTAAAGGTTGGGTGAATATCTATGAGATTTAATTCATTTCTCATAAAAAAAAACCCATAATCCCTTTCCAGTCTACCTTATGTCCACTAAATTGATTACCTTCAGTTATTTTCAGTTCTAGGTTTTAGATTCTCAAAATGGCATGTAATTATATATGTGTTTACTTCGGATTATTTATCATTATGATGGATTTCATTAGCTATATATAAATTCTATTGGGCAGCCATTGGTTTGGTTATTTGGTTTTAAAGTTAGTATCATGGGTTAATAATAAGAATATACACTCTGCAGATTTCAAAAGGGATGTTTCCTTGCTTGCATTCCTGTGTACTGCTGTAGAGAGAGCTGATAGGAACCAGAAATGTGTGTGATATAAATGAAGCTGACAGATGTACTTTGGATACTTTATCTCATCACACCCAGGATTAAGTAACTGTTATGGACCAGCCTCGAAAAAACACCTCTTACCAGGGTAGGGGCATGGGAATTTAGAAATAAAAGTAAAGAATATGGAGATGTGTGAAGAATAACAGAATGGAAACCATAGAATAATACTGGGAGAGCATTCCGGTAATTACTGAAATCGCCTGCGTTTATTTTTCCATAGCTTTTATACCAAGCATAAACTGGGGTGGGGGAGGTAACAAAAGACTTTATTAACATGATACAAAGGATATCTCACAGAATCAGTCACTTTATCACCCTGAGAATCAGGTCATTAGCCTCTGTGGTCTAGGTAGTAAAGCTGCTTTAGATCCTGTATCCCGAAGTGACCTCATAGTTACAAAAGAAGGAGTAGAAGTATGTTTGCATATCCTGACCATCTGTCAGGATTGAATGGAGCTATTTTTTTTTAAAAAAATATTTATTATGTATACAATATTCTGTCTGTATGTATGCCTGGAGGCCAGACCCCATTACAGATGGTCCCATGTGGTTGCTGGGAATTGAACTCAGGACCTTTGGAAGAGCAGGCAGTGCTCTTAACCTCGGAGCCATGTTGAATGGAGCTATCTTAATGTCAAAAGCATCCTGAGTTGGAACATGCATCAAGCAATTGCATCCTCACTTGGGGCATGCAATATGCTTGTTAGTCACATAGAGTAGCCTCCAACTCTCTGACCGTCAGACAAGGTGGAAATGGACCCACATTTTTGGGCCTTCACAGTAATTGAATGCTAACTTCAAGGCTTCAACTTTTCAAAAATCATTCTTCCAAAAATGTAATTTCACTGGCGCTTTAGAATAGCTTTAAACATTGTTTTCATTTAAACATGAATGAGTACCCTGCCCCCCACAGGTATCTGACCTGGAGTGTAACGGCTTCAGTTTTATGGGGTTATTATTGTGTTCACTTTATAGAAGCTCGTATGTATCTTAGGCATCTTTCTAGCTGCAGGTCTGAAGGGGCCGCACAGGGAAGCCAAAGCTTCCATCTGGTGAAAGAGAATGTGCTGGGATCTGGAAGTACCTGGCAAGCTCATGGCCTTCTATTAGTGGACACAGAGAGGGGCCTGGACATATATCCTTGGGTGTTGTTGGAGTCTAGCCCAGGGTCTTTTTTATCATATATCCAGAATGCCATCCAGAGGTGACTAAAAGCTGTCAGAGCTCCACTGGCTTCTCTTGGAACATCCACAAGGGACCGTTTCCTCCGTGCTTTGTTTGTCTGTCTTTGCTGTGCATTTTGCCCGTTCCCCCAGTCTGCACGCTGGGGTTTGTGTGCCACCTCTCTACAATGCTGACTTCATCTCAAGAGCCTCCTCTTGTTCTCCTACAACACTGGAACCTTTCCCCTTCCTTTCTTTTCCATTGAATTTTCACCTTTCATTTCTGGTTTCACTGTGTAGCCCAGGCTGGCCTCAAACTCATGATTCTCTTGGCTTAGCCACATGTTCTTGGATGGTAGTTAACGCAGTGGTCATTGTACATGGCTCCTCCGCTGTTTTTAGATTTTTTTTATAAAATGATTATTTTATGTATATTGATGTTTTGCTCGCATGTGTGTTTGTGCACAGCGTACATGCCTGGGGCCCTTGGAGGCTGGTGCAGGAGACTTGTCTGTTCAGTCAATCATGTTTTAAATAAATACTGATTGGCCAGGTAGGAAGTATAGGTGGGTCAACCAGACAGAAAGTAGAGGCAGGGCGATGAGAACCTCTGGAAAGCAGGAAGCTTCCCTGGAATTCCTGCGCAGATCTCCAAGGAAGCAGCGTGTAGCAGCCCAGCTGAGAAAAGGTACTGGCCATGTGGCTGACAATGGGTTAATGTAAGTTATGGGATCTGGTAGGAAGACTGAGCTAATGGGCCAATCAGCGTATAACCTAATGTAGACTTTCTGTGTGACTTTCTTTGGGGCTTGCTGGCTGTGGGATACCAGGTGGGACAGTAACCCCAACAAGCAGGCCCTCATGTTACAGGAGGCCAGAATAGAATGGCAGATCCCTTGGAACTGAAGTTACATATGGCGATACACTACCATGTGGGTGCTGGGAATTGAACCTGGGCCCCTGAAAGAGCAACCAGTGCTCTTAACCACTGAGCCATGTCTCTAGTCCAGCTTCCTCTGTTTTTCCCACTTTAAAAAATTAAAAAGTTATTCCTTTTATATTTTGAGATTATAATGTAATTCTCCCTTCCCTTGCCTCCCTCTTACCCTCCCATATACCCCTTTTTTCTCTTTTTCAATTCATGTCTTATTTCATTAATTGTACAAACATAATATGTACATGTATATAAATATATATTCCTAAATACAACCTGCTCAGTCTACAGAATGTTACTTGTATGCATATGTTTTCAGGGCTGACCTTTGGGGAAGACATTTTCTCCCTCTCAGTGTTCCTCAATTCTTTTTGTCCAACAAGGGGTTGAGGCTGTGTGCCCTTTCTCCAGTCCACTTTGGTATGTTTATTGCTGTCTTTGTTCAGCTCATGTTTAGTCAGTCGTGTTGGTGAGACTTGATGGGTGTGGCTCCTGACACCTAGGAGACCCAGTCTCACAGCAAACTCCCTGATTCTCTCACAAGTCTGTCTTCCCCCTTTTCCTCCACATTACCTGACCCTTCGGTTTGGAAGTTGTTCTATAGGTGTGTCTCCTGGAACTGGGCTCCACAGCTCTGCATATTAATTGTTGGGGGGGCGGTGGTGGTTCTGTCCTGCCTGGTTTCTGTCCTCCCACCAGGTCCCACAACCGTTTAGCCCCAAAGAAAATCACACAGAGGTCTAGATAAGTTATAAACTGATTGGCCCATTAGCTCAGGCTTCTTATTAATTCTCATAACTTACATTAGCTCATTATTCTTATCTGTGTTAGCCACATGGCCCAGTACCTTTTTCAGCGGGGCAGGTCACATTGTTCTTCTTTGGTGTCTGGGAAGGACTGCGGGGGGGGGGGAGGAGCTTCATTCTTCCTGGAATACTCCTGTTCTCATTGCCCTGCCTCTACTTCCTGTCTGGTTGTCCTACCTATACTTCCTGCCTGTCTACTGGCCAATCATTGGTTTATTTAAAACATAATTGACAAAATACAGTATTGTCCCACACCATTTCCCCCTCTTATTTAAAAAAAAAAAACAAAACAAAGGAAAATCCATAGTCCATTTTTTGGGAATGTGGCCATAGTTTTCCAGGCTACTTCCTGTTGGTTTGGGGCACTGATCATCTTACAGGGAACTAAAGAAAATTTAGAATTATGATCAAGGCTTGACTGAAGTATTCTGTGAGACTTGATCATCTCAGGCAGCAGTCTTGAACCTATTCTAGATGTAGAACTCAGACATCTGGGCCTTCTGT
>JAQHUG010000090.1:3312896-3327896 GCA_028555095.1 Dicrostonyx torquatus | reverse complement strand
TCAAGGCTGGCCAGGTGACCCTGTCTCAGAACAAAGCAAAATAAACAATCAAAAAGCAAATAAGGAGAAATGGAAGCCATAGCAGTGCCATGCTGGATACAAACATGAATTTCTTTTATTAGTCTGTAAGATTGGTTACTGTATTTTAAGAACCTAAAACTATCAGCCCTATTTGATTCTAGTGTGGCTTTGGGCATCAGTAGGTAGAAACACTACAGTTCACACTTATTTAGTACTGTGTAGCCTGATGCATTTTCACTCTCTGTTTGATATTAATTTCAAACTTGTAAGAAATGTAGACACACATTCTGTGTTGTAAGAAGCGGGGGTGCACAGCACACAACTTTCTGCACATGCTTCCTTTTTCACTCTCTTCTCTGAGCGGTTCAGAACACACAACACCCTTTGCCCAGAGCTGCTCTGCAGTTTGTGTGTCTCCCAAACAAGGACAGTCTCCTGTACCACAACAGGATAGTGATCAAAAGCAAGAAGTTAGCATTAACCTGCACATACCATAATGTGCTTTTGATATTAATCGAAGTTTGTCAGTTTTGTCTGTTTCCCTACACGGTTGAATCCATAATTCTTTAGCTGTGCTTGTTTACTTTAATCTAGACTAGTCTTTCTCTTCTATAGCTGGTACTTTTTTTTTTTTACTGTTTTTTTATTGAGCTATACATTTTTCTCTGCTCCCCTCCCTTCCCTCTCTCTTTGCCCTCTCCCATGACCCCCACACTCCCAATTTACTCAGGAGATCTTGTTTTTTCACCCTCCTATGTAGATCCGTGTATGTCTCCCTCAGGGTCTTCTTTGTTCTCTAGGTTCTCTGGGGTTGTGGATTGCAGGCTGGTTTTTTCTTTGCTTAATGTCAAAAACCACTTATGGATGAGTACATATTTGTCTTTCTGGGTCTGGGTTACCTCACTCAATATGGTTTTTTTTCTAGATCCATCTATTTGCCTGCAAATTTCAAGATGTCATTATTTTTTACATAAAAATTTGAAAGAAATCAACAAATCTCTCACTATACTTTTTTAAGAAAAGGTTTATTTTTTTTATGGATACAGTGTTTTGCCTGCATGTGTGGCTGTACACCAGAAGAGGGTGCCAGATATTATTACAGATGGTTGTGAGCCATCATGTGGTTGTTGGTTGCTGGGGTTTGAACTTAGGACCTCTGGAAGAGCAGCCAGTGGTCTTAGTCTCTGAGCCATCTCTCCAGCCCTAGCTGTGACATTTTTGAAGAATCCAGGTCAGTTATTTTGCAGAATGTTTCCCAATAAAGGTCTAACTAAATAGCTGGTATTCCTCCATGATTGGACTCACCCGCATGTTTTGACAGGCGTCTCGGAAGTGATGCTGTATTCTGGGTGTATCCCATTCTGTGTTCTGCTGAGGTTTAATGGAGACTGTCTGCTCTAGATGGCGCCTGTCAGCATCTTCATTGAAAACACAAGTACTGTTCCTTAATAGGAGTAGCATGCTCATCTCCTGGGTCATGACATCCTTCTTTCTAAGGCAATATTTATATTCTGAGCCATTGTGGCTGCACATTCATAGATGTCAGAGGGAAGGATTTCTTGTGATTTGGAGTGCACAGGGTACATCGCATCAGACTCAGGCAAGAAGTGAAGCCGGGCTGTTCCCCTCCATCTTTGCTGGGCACAGGGATGACCAGAGTGAGCAGCCTGACCTCTTTACACAGCATCACAGACTCTGTGCTGCCTGGGGCTGAACTGTGGCCAGCATGGGATATCTAACACAGTGCTGAACAGAAACAGATCCTGAGTTCACAAAGACACTGTGGCGATTACATGAATAAGGAGGTCACCCGTAACTGTGAAAGCCTGGATGCTCTACAGGCACGTAGGCACACTCCTGAGGTGGGTGATGGGAATGGCTTTCCAGCAAGGGTTCCCTGGATGGGATGGAGAAAGAGCTCCTTGGAGGACACAGGAGACACAGCCTTTATTCTTTGGAACTAGGATTTCACTGATGTTGCCTGTCCAGCCTTCTTCCTATTTTCTTTTCTGTCCATAAACACCAGAGCTAACCTCAGCTCCCAGGAGACATGTCCTGTGCTATCCAGGAGCCCGGAAGTAGGAAGCGACCCTGTGCACAGTGATGCTCCTTTGGAGGGCGTCACATCACTTTTTTTTTTTTTTTGGTCTGTTTCCACCTTTGTTCCAAACAGTTGTGCATGAAGGATGTTAGAGAAGTGGCTATTATTTCATCTTGCAGACAGCAGCATGGAAGGTATCCCCCAAAGGCTGACATGGGAAAGGGGACCCTCACACACACAAAGGCGAGCATGAGTTAGGCATGATCTCCATGCTCATTTCTGAGTCCATGCTGCTCTGCTCCCTTCCGAGGAAAAGGAGAGGGACTGGAAAACAACTAAATGGATGAGGTAAAGGGGTGGGTTACAGCCTGAGTTGTCCAATTTCGGCACAGGAAGCCTGGAGGGATGTCCGTGCCATTTGCGACCACTGGGGGAGCTGTGTCGTGGTAGGAAGCTAGAGAGTTTGACAGCTTTCTGGTGGGTTTGGGTGAGCTGCAGCTGGTAGAATGGCTTGAGACATGGCCAGTGAGAATTTGATAGCACCAACAGTTATTAAATCAGGTTTTGTGAAAGGAGATATTGAATAATGAGCTTAGTTTCTCTTTCATAAATGGGCAGAGATGGTATCTTCCCATGTTTGTGTATACAGAATTGGGACAAACTTTGCAATAAATGGTTGCTATCATATAGTATGTGTTATTATTTTATAATCATGTTGCTTTAATTATCATTTTGCCCATAGGATGCCCTTGTTTCTGTTTTCTGCTTGCTGGCGTTGGTGGGGGATGTCATGCAGTCTCTTTCTGCCACTGCTCCCAGCAGTGATCTCTGAGGTGCAGAGATATGCAGGGCCGTCCAGACAGTGACACTCATTTCTCATCAGGGAATGTGGCTCGCACATCAGGTCATCTCATGGGAAAGGTGATGGAGCTGGTAGATACGGCCTAGGGGAGAGGAGAGGGGAGCGCAGTATTTACCGTGCACTTGCATGTGTGGGATCGGCAATCGGTTCATCTTTATCTCTGCGACTGCATCATTACCACCATCAGTGAAGTTCTGAGGACAGCTGTTGGATGCTGGAGAGGCTGATAGATGTGAACCTGTTAAGAGTAGTCTGACGAGACCACAACTACTTATAAACCTCTGTGGAAAAGTAAAACTTAATGTAGGACAAGAATGCTAAGTCATTATTAAAGGTAACAAGGGTTTGAAATGGAGAGATAGTTGCCTCCGATTTCAGACTAAAAAATTGCAGTGCTGGAACACCGGACCTTGACTTCAGCCACGGTCATGATAACTTCACAGATTGCTACCATTTAGACTTCTTTAGTTGATGAAGCAGGAAACTGTTTTTAAGTTTCTGCAAGGTTACTTTCTCCCCTCCTGAAAACTTGGTTAACTAAGGTGTTGAAACCCAGAGAAGAAATAAGGTAACTTTAGCTTTGTTCCGTGTTTTCCCAGTAGAGGGCAGCAATGAGTTTTGGAGAACCCAAAGGGACGTTTTGGCGTTCGGAAGGCATCAACTGTGGTAGAAGATCAAAGGTGACTGAACTGGACCGGTTAGGCAGTTGGCTGCTGTTTTATCGGACAGGCAATTGAAGGGATGATGGTTTAAGTACTTTTCACTTTTATTTTAAATTAAAATTCTTGAATGTGTGTTACATTTTCTATTAACAAACCAAAGTAACCTGATGTGGGTTTTACACAATTCTCGTCGAAACCAAAAGTCTTAATTTTGAAAAATTGATTGGAGCATTTCCAGTATTTAATGATTAAATCAATACGGTTTAGTAGTGTCAGGCTATGTCCAGAGTTCGTTGGTTTCTAAGACTCTCTAGTGCTGGGTGAACAGAGGTAGGAGCGACTCAAAGTGATCGCTAAGTCTGGAGGGGAAGTAAACCAGACTCTAGCCCAGTTGCCACACGTGCTTTCTGTTTCTATGATAAACATTATGATCAAAAGCAGCCTAGGGAGAAAGCGCAGATGTCAGCATATACTTCCAGGCAAACGTCCATCTCTGAGGGAAGTCGGGGCGGAACTGAAGCAGGAGCCTTAAAACGAGCGCTGCTTATTGGCTGCCTCTGGTTCCCGCTCAGCCTATGCAATCTGGGTCCACCACCGGAGGGATGGTGCTGCCCACAGTGGGCTGGGCCTTCTCCCGTCCATCATCAGTGAGACAGTTTAGCTCAAGTCTGACCACAGGTGAATCCTAGCAAGGCATTTCGTCAGTTGAGGTTTCCTCTTCAGGTGAGTCTAGGTTGTGTGGAGTTGATAATCAAAGGTAGCGAGGATACCCGGATGCATCAAATGCAGTGCTCTTAAAGTCTGTGTTCCCTGATCGTGCTCGTAGGGAGGACGGTGACGGTGAAACACGTCATTCGTCCGGTTTTAGAAGTGTAGATCAGTATCAGAAAAGTTAGCGTTACTGTTTGCCTGGGATGGTGTCTGGGACGGGTCTTCCGAGAGAGTGTCGGCCGGCAGATGCTTCCATTTACTCCGAAGTCTGAGCGGAACAGTGATTTTGTCACTAGGGGGCGCTGTCAGAATAGTTCATTTCAGACTGGCCTGGAATCGCTTACTACTGTGTTAAAAACTCCTGCTCCTATAGATTGTGTCCTTCTGTTCTGTGTTTGTGCTGGATGTGAATGTGACAAGCGAGGGTAGAGGAGACGGCAGGAAAAGCCTCATAGCGAATTACTTTCCATGCAGTAAATGAAATGAGAAAAAAAAACAAACTTTTTTTTTCTTGTTGTTAAATTTTTTCAACTCCCTGGTTTGAACTGGGAGTAGAAAGGATGAAGGCAATACTGTGATTCTATGGTCCTCACTTGGAAGAAAGTCTTTGCCTTTATTAGGTATGGGAGGTTTGGAGGCCCATTTTGGAGATTCGGAAACAATGATAAGAACTCTAAGAGACACGGTTTTTAAACTGCCGGGAGCTGACAGCTTTCTGTCATGGAAACACTTAGGAAGCCTTAGGAGGGTCTGCCATGTTGTACAGCAGTCAAACACTCGAGGGCTGCGTGTTCGTGAGCATTTGGCGCTTCTCTTCGCCTTTGGGAGATTTGCTCACAAGGGCCTTTGCACGTGGCCTCCTTTTCTGGAATGAACTGCATGCGTGTGCTGATGAAGCGTCTCCATCCCTGGGTGCCTCCCCCTCTGTCCACATCCCAGAGTCTCTGGGCCCGGCTCACAGTCCGCAGCCTTCCAGCTCCTTGACATCTCTCACACAGTTACTCTTAATGTAGAAGAACTGTTGAGAACAGAAAGACATTCTACTGGAATCGTAAAATAAGTTCCTCACAGGCTTCTTGCCAGTGATAAGATGCAAAGCTCCTGCTACTTCAGGATGAGGTCCGCAGCGCACGGAAGTCTCTGTTTCCACCACCCACACCTCAGCCCTTGGCAGGCCTGATAGAGTTACGGTTTACTTTACTTCTGGACTTTTGCATGGTAGCCCGTGCTTATATTGGAAGGTTTGGAGACAGGGCCTAGCTGGAGGAAAAGGGTTAATGGGAACTGGGTTTTGAGGGCTATAGCCCACCCCAGTTCCAGGCTTAGCCTGCTGCTTCCAAGTCTGCAGAACTGAAACAAGGATTTGCCATGTGTTCCCAAAATCAACTCCTCTATTCTGGAGCTGTTTCTTCCGGGGGTTCTGTTAGGGGACAAGGCAACAAGAAGACGAGCAGCTCACTATAGCTGCAGGTCCGGGGTGAGGCTCTCTCACACCCCTGCAGCGCAGTTGCTCTGCAGTGTCCCATCTGCACGGCCAAGGCACTTGGAGTTCAGTTCTCTCATTGTACTTGATGGCACACGGAGCTCACACCCTTCATTTTTGCTACGCTGCCATCCTGTGAGTCCCATGGGTCTGAGAGCAGTGCCTTGGGAGTTCCTGCGGTCAGCGCTGGGCACTGTCTCTAGGTATTCTGAACGATAAAGTTCAGGGAGTAAGAGGGCGGGGCAGTGGCCTCTGGCGAAAATGTGAGAGCCTGAGGCGGTTAAACTTGGTTTAACCTTTCAGCTCCTGTGGGTTTCCTGTGGTTCACAATTAAGATTTGGATGCAGCTGACTCAAGGTTTAGAATTTCCCGTTACCACAGACTTTGCTGGGAATCCGTATCCTAAAGTCGGAAAGTTGAAGGGTATCATCTCAGCAGGGTGGCCCATGTCGGGGGGGGGGGCTGACATTTAGTCTCTGCCTAGCATATTCTCATCCTCTGCTCACAGGCACACAGCTGTGTTCCTCTCTTGTCTGAAGCATTGTTCACTTAGTTAGGCGTTGCAAAACTAGGCTGAAATTAATTTGAGTGCTCCCAAGTCTTGTATTCCTTTGTACATATCCCCTCCTTCACTGAGGGGAAATCATTTTAAACTCTCTTCATCTCAATCTTGGAAATCTTTAAAAGGAGTTTGACCTTTTGGATATGGGAAAGAGAAAGTCACGGATAATACAGAACTTTTGGGCACCGTGGGGACAGGAAGGAAAGAAGCCCAGGCTGTGTCTTCATGCCCCTTTCCTGTCCTGTCCCCTCAGTGAACGGAGAGGTACAGAGCAAGTTTAGGAAAAGAAAGAAAGGCAGGGGCAAGGGCTCCTCTTGTCTGCGGCTAATGAAATGTGACTGGCTTATTAGAGATTCAGGACTAACTTTTTGAAAGGCAGAATTACTTTGTATTTTTAGAAGAGATCTTTGAGATTCAGTCGTTTTAAAACAAATTAAAATGGAAGGCGTCTAGTTAAGGTTGCTTTGATAACAGACTTTTTTTGAAGCTTGCTCTTTAATTACTGCTGACGCCCTCAAAAGCTGATTTAAAAGTGTCTCGGAACTTCTGCTTACTTTCCCAGATTCAGAAACAAAGAAAAGGAGCCCTGTGCCGCCTGCTGAGCGGCATCCGCCCCTGCTGAGCAGTGCCCAGTGCCCAGAGCCTTCAGTTCAGCCCATACAAGCCGCTTGCTTGGCTTCGTAACCAGTGTGCTAGCAGGTGCCAGTGACCTGGCCGGGCTGAAAAGGGCATGCGGGGTAGGGAAAACACAGACCTCGCAGAAGCTTCAACACCTAACTAAGTGGTCCAGTGGTCAGAGGAAAGGTCCTGGGGAGCTGTGGGTGAGGAAGCCAGCGCCACCTAAGTGTGCTTGCAGGTCGAGCTGTTAAGACAGACTCCAGCTAGTCCTGGCTCTGCCAGCTGCCCTACTCTGAGCTTCTCGTGTACCACGCAGACAGTTGCATCTCACTGATTTCTAGGTTTAACAGTCAGAATCCTCAACTGTATGGCCTCTCTTAGACCATCCAGTTCTCCATGCTGTTGACCCTTGAGTCTTATATACTCTGCTGTGCCCTCTCGCTGGGAGTGTCAGTGCCTCTTCTGCGAGAGGCCTGAAGTACATCCCCAGGAGTCATGCTTTTTGGTCTATCACTCACAACATTTTCATCCAGATGATGGTAGATACTTTGTGTCCAGAAATTTTCATCATCATTTTAATGGAGACAAAATATTCCAGTGCAAGAATGATTAAGTAATTGGTTCTTTTAAGTACAGAGAAATGAATATCACCATATTTGCATTGTGGCTAAAATGTTATCTGTTTGTTATGATATATTCTAAAGAATAAATTCATTTTATAAGAAGTGGGCTATAATTATTGGTGAGTATGGCCTTACCAACTCTTCAAATGTAAGACATTTTGTTTAACTCTAAGTCTGGGTCTAGGTTCTTTGTTTGCAAAGTCATCCATTATGCACACAGACAGGCAGATAGAGTGTAGTCATCAGTATTTGGTCCTGCAGAGGCAGTGATGCACATGTGGTTTATTTTGGCTATCTCCTAGGGCTGTAGTTAGCGAGAGTTCTGTGGGGCCCAAAAATGTGAGCCTCTTTCCACCTTTTTCTAAGGTCAGAGAGTTTCAGCTTGCTCAAAGTTGCTGACAAGTGTGGCTACATACCCTGACCTAGGGTGTGGTTACTTGGTCTTTTGGTCATTAAGATCCACTCCACCCTGACTGAAGTTCAGAGAATTCAAGCATTCTTCTATTCCTTCTTTTGAACTAGGAGGTTCGACCTAGGGAGGGGCTGCCTTCAGGACACTTGTTCTAAGGTGGGTTCACAGCCTGAACAACAGAATGCTAATGACTTGATGTCTCAAAGCAGTGAAGCAAATCACTGTTCTAGTTGCCCTTTGTGTCATGTTAAAGCAATCTTTTGTCATTTTTCCCTGTGGTCTTGGGGTATAAAAGCGTATGGAAAATAAACGCAGGTGGATTTCAGTATTCACTGGAACTCCCTCCCAGTACTCTCCTATGTTTTCTGTTGTTATTATTTTCACCCACACCTTCATACTCTTCACTTATTTTTCTGATCCTCACGTCCCTACCGTGGGAAGTGGTGTACTTATTGAAACATGGTCCCCCACAGAGTTCCAAAATGTGGGGCAATTTTACAACCTTGGCGCTGTAGGTAGTGCAGGAAAGATTCACTGTGCCACATCCTGCAGCTCATGGAAGGTGGATAGTGAGGGACATTTCGCTGTTTTGTTCTGTAGCTGAGCGCAGGGACTGGCTGAATGTATAGTGTTACGAGGTATTTTTTCCCATTACTCTGTCACCATAATCTCTTCGGTCCAGAATGAACAAGAGACAAAGCAGCTGCCAGCTAGAGAGTGCTGACCAGGCCCCTTCCATCACCCCCTGGCTTAAGCAGTCCCCGTGCTCTGTCAGCTGTCTGTGCTGGCCCTTGTGTTGGGCATTATGGCATCCACAGCTCTCTGATGTTATCTGCTCTGGTCATATACGAGTTTCCTTACTCTAAGCACCTCAGATCTTTAGTTCTTTTGTCTCCCTCCCCAACCTCCCACCCTCAGACAGCAGTTCTCTGTGTAGCCCAGCCAGTCTTGAAACTCACTCTGTAGACCAGGCTGGCCTTGAACTCACAGAGATCCCCTGCCTCTGTCTTTCAAGTGCTGGGATTAAAGACGTGTGCCACCACCATCAGCACTTGTGTCTTTTAGAGATGGGAAATTATTTTCCTCCTTCTCCTCCTCCTAAACAATTGTAATCTTGAGATTATCCTCTGTCTGGCTTTGAACCTGGGATGAGTCACTGGGCGTCCCTTCCCAACTCCCTGTTTTTATTTATTTTTTTCCAAAGCTGGAATGAAGTGTTTATATCAAATGCTGCTGCCCTCTGACATGGGACTCAGACGAGCTCTGCTCG
Source organism: Dicrostonyx torquatus (assembly GCA_028555095.1). NCBI lineage: Eukaryota > Metazoa > Chordata > Mammalia > Rodentia > Cricetidae > Dicrostonyx > Dicrostonyx torquatus. The sequence continues at coordinate 3,318,631 of JAQHUG010000090.1, read as the reverse complement.
TAGCCTTCCTGATCTCACTGTGGATCCTGGAGTGCCTCGTAGGGAAGGGGTTGTGTGCTGTGCGTGTGACCATAAGAAAGCATTTAGATATCCTACGAGGCTTACCTTTTGTTTTCCGAGTAAACTAATGTGGAATGTTGGTGAATGACACCCTGCTCTTTCCTGCTCTCTTCCTTTGTGTGCAGAGTGCAGTAATCCAGCAGCTGTGATCTTGTTTCATTTTCAGGACTCTGAATCATGGAAGCACTGTTACTTGTTTCTGATTTAATTGTAAAATTCTGATTTCTTCATTGCTAGTGAATTTTTTAAGTTATCTCCATGTCCTATTCAGTATATCTTAACCCCTAGCAGAGTCTATGTCTTCTCAGTAATCATCTAAAGCGGCCCCTCCCTTATTGTCTTCTGTGATCCTGTTTCCACAGTGTGCCTACCACTTCTCTTTACTCTCTCTCCTGTAGACGCTTGCCTGTCCACTTTCTTCCTTCCTCACAGAAAGTGGTTCTGATGCTGATGCCCTTATTATAACTGGAGAGGCCCAGTCAGCAGATCTGTAGCTCATGGCCCATTAAAGTTGGAATCTGGAATTCGATGTCCACTAGCCAGTGCTTCAGAGGCCTGTCTCCAGAGTGGCGCCATTTGGCGGGCATGAGGCTTTAAGAGGCGGGGCATGGTGGGATTCTTTCAAAGATCTGAGGGGTGGGGACTGGTGAGTGTGGGACCTTTAAGAGGCTTAGTGGGCATTCAGAGGAGGCCTGGTGGGAGAGGCAAGTCTTTGTGGCATTGCTGTGCCTTTAAGAGATGGAAGCTGAGGGGCTTTCTTTCAGAGGGGATCTGGTATCTGCTGTTGAAGTTAGCAGTAAGATGTTAGCAGTGGCTTTTGTCTCTGTCTTTGCTCCTCTTTCTGAGCTCCTGGCCACCACGAGGTAAGCAGCTCTCCTCATGCCACAGCCCTGAAGGTGAAGCGACCAGGGTATCGTGGGCAAAAGCTTTTGAAACCATGACCCAAAATAATCCTTCTCATTTTGTAATCTGGACATTTGAGTTATATATCACAGAAACCAAGTGTGGCTAACACAACTCCCTACTCTCTTAAGTAAACAGGCTGGGTGGTGGTGATGCCTGCTTCCTGCTTTCTGGGTTGGAAGGGCCACATTGCTGTGTGCTCATACAGTCAAATGCCCACCTTTTGTGTCTGCTGCTTGTGTCTCCGGTCCCTCTACCACTCAGGGTTCCCTGAGCTCTCTGCATGCTGCTGGAGCAGCTGATCCTCAGTGTCGGGGATACCATTCTCTCAGAGCCGTGGACACTCCTGAAATGGTGCCTTCCTTTGGCATTAACGACTCTCTCATAGTCATGATTACAGTGACCTCTGATGTCACTGGTGTTAGTAGCACAGGCCTTCACTTTCACCATCTCCTGAATGCCATGAAGATGTTGAGAGGCTTTGTTTCAGCAAGGAGGGAGTAGGAGACAGTGGCATGGCAAGTTTTCGTTGGATCATCAGAAGAGGCTTTGGAAATGGTTTGTCCTCATTGTACAGGAGAGATTTTAATGTGTGTAGAGTAGTCAGTAACAAAACACCTGGGGATCAAAGACCTGGAAGAGGCCTTGGATTTTGTCCTTAGCACTGGAGCTGCCCTGTCATGCCCAGAGTAATCCAGGAGGCCATGGGCAGATGGTCCTTTGTCTTTCAAGTCACGTGGTAGGGCTGCAGTGCTGGGGGCAGTTGATACATATCACTTCATCCATGTATCCCAGCATGCTGTATACAGGCACACGATCACTTTATGTTTGCCAGTAAGTAGACAAGATTGAGGCAATAATCCAAACCAGTCATGAACAAATTCTGTGAACCACCAAAAATACCTTACCTTGATATCAAAAAACTTGAATATAGGGTGTGTCTGGGCAACCCTTGGAATGCTATCATGACATTCGGTGTGAGTCTGGCCCCCATAGTTAATTCTCTCAGGAACGCCCTCACAGCCACCCTGCCCCCTAGTGGCGCCCCTCACCAGAGTGAGTTTAAATTTAGTCAAGTTGATGACCAAAATTAATGATGACAAGAGGAGAGCCAGAGCAGTGTGAAGATTGAGTGAGTTCTAAATCAGTGGCTGAGACTTGGATTCCTTCTTTTGACTTCAGTGCTTGTGACAGAACATCACTTAAGCTGCAATTAGATGACAAAGGCAATGAATGGGCTGTGAGCTCACTAAGGCGAGGGACCACCCTACTTGGTTTTCTGTCCTCAGTGCTCAGCATGCTGTGTGATCAAGTCAGAGTCTAATAGATGTTGACCAGGAGAATGGATGCGAATGTGACGAGATTTATTTTGTCTTCCTGGGAGGTTGGGCAGATGCCCGTCAAACCTATTCCGGTAAAGATCCAGCGATGTTCTTATTTCTCATTTGTATTTCGGGGAAGAGAAGGCCACGCCCACCCATCCCCAGTGGAATGGAGGAATGCGGTACACATTGCAGTACCCCACTCACATCCAAGAGCCTTGGAAACTTCAGGTGGATCACAAAGTGAAATTCAGAGAGATATTGGAGAGGTGGGGAGAGTGGCTCCGCGCTAGAGTATTTGCCTGACATGCTCAAGGCTTTGAGTTCAACCTGTAGCAACACACACACACAGGCACTCATGCATGCACATACGTGTGCACACACCAGAGAGATAGACAGAGACAGAAAGAGGCAGAGACAAGGGGTCAAGTAGATATTTTGAACTTTTCTTTGAATTTATGAGAAAATTATGCATTTTATGAAATTAATTTTGCTTTATAGTATTTTCCTCATAGCGTCTACATATGAACAATGAAATGACTGGGTTACTTTATCGATAGTGATAGTGTTATATCCATTTCTTCAGGCTCTAGTATGTAGTTACAGACAAGGATCCTGATTTGCCCATTGTAGAAGCCTGGATAATCTGTGGGGCAGGTTCTGCTTTAGACATGGATTATGTTTCCTGTTGCACTCCTGATCTCACTGACAATGAAGGCAGATGGAAGGGAAGGAAAACAAAGTGGACTTTCATGCTCTGGGCGCCATGTAGTAATACCCGTGTCTGTGACACTCTTCAGCCGTGCAAGGAAATAGTTTAGCCTGCTCTGTAGCCCATGTGATGATTTTAAAAAATTAATTTGTAAGATCGATGTACAAAAGACAGATGTGTAATGTGACCATGGGTGGATGGTGTCTCTTACGTCCTTACAGAAGGTAACTTCAGTCTTTGTAGGGACACTTTGTTCTGCTGATAAACGAAGACATGTTTAGTTCTGTAAGCATCTCTTTGTCCATGTTCTTCATATGAAAACAGCCACATATGAAATGCTTAAAGAAATAAAAAAATAGAACCATAAAAGTGAATCCATTATAACATACCCAAGTGATCAAGCAGAGTTGAGAATACTCATTTTCAGAAATGAAACACATGTTAGAATTAGGAAAACAACACCTACACACACACACATGAGCACGCATGTGCACACATGAAATACACCCAACAAATGGCTTAGAAAGATAAAGATTTTGTGACCGCATAGATTAAGCGTCATTACAGAGAGAATTGGTGAGAAGGAGAAAATCAAGAGCGCAGCAGTGCACAGGGATTGGAAGTTGAAGTTAACACAAGACTGAAAGATAGGGAGGACAGAACGAGAAATGACTATCCCATCTCAGTGAGAGGCTACAATCAGAGCTGTCCGTGTATAGAAGAAGAAGAAACAGTGCCAGCAGAAGGGAATCTTCGAGCCACCTAGAAGGTACGATGGTGCATGCTTGCAAATCCTGTATGCAGGAGGTTGAGGCAGGAGAAATAGAGTTCAAGGCTAGTCTTTGAGGCCCACTTGGACTACTAGAGACCTTGTCTCAAAAACAAAGCAAAACAAAAGATGGAGAAACCTGTAGTTTGAAACCTGAAGCAGAATTATAGACATCCAAAGTTTTCACGATATAAAAACCAGCGAGACCGGGAGGCTGAGTTAGGAGGCCCATCTGGGCAACCTAGTAATGCCTTTTAAAAAAGGAAGAAATACAAGAAAGAAACCCAAGTGGAGGAGCACTGAGCACCAGCTGCATGTAATAAGTGGCGGGCAGCAGACAGCTCAGGAGCAGCAAAGAGACAGAACTTGGGAAGGAAGGAGCAGCTGAATCTCTTCAGCAAATAGGGAGGCATTTCAGAAGTGAGAATGAAGTACCTTTTTGCATTAAACTGAGAAAATTATATTTAATAGACCTGCATTAAAGGGTCGTAGGAGGAAGAAAAATGAAAATGAATCAGCCAGGCATCCAATTTGACACAGGAAATGAGCAATGTTAACCGCAGAAGATTAAGAGGAGGGCTTGATAAAAGTAGGAACCCAAATTAGTGGCGCTGGAAACAGCAGCAGCAAAGATGTTGTGAACAAATTATGGTTTCTTCAGAGACTTTGACAACCTGTAATAGACTGTGGAGTGCTGTATAGCAGATAGCTAGGCAAGATAGGTAAACTCCAAGATTAATGATAACTTTCTAAACGAGTCAAGAAGAAAATCAGACTGAATAGTCTTACAAGTAAAAGGCAGAAGTATAGGATATTATTTATTATTTGTGTAACTTTATTGACTATGTTTAGCAAGTTATTTGAAAGACTTTTGGATAGGCAGAAGAATAAGCTTAGTAGAAGACATTGAGAAAACATACCAAATGGACAGAGAAATCCAGCTCATGATTAAGACAACTCTTACAGAGCAAGGAGTCAGTCATTCCTCCCCAAGTAATTGACAGGGTCAGAATTGTTCCAAGGCCAGGTTTTCCACGAGACATTCTGAGCCATCCAACAAGGTTATTTTTAAATTTATTTGACACACAAAGACTCAAGAATGCACAGTGTGCCTCAGTCAGATATTGTGATATTGGGAATAAGCCAGTGATGTGTAGAAATGGGCCTGGGATTTCAGTAACACTCGATTACGATAAGTGTGTTGTAGGTCTGCATGAAAAGTAATAGTTTTGAGGCAAGTTGCACAGCCATGATAAAAGACATCTTATTCTCAGCCATGCGTACCCCTAATCTGTCCCTAATGAGGAAAATGATTTAGGTGAAAGGGGAAACATTATGACTTTAGAAAGAGTGACTTTAGCTGGCAAAATGCTGACCTGCAAACACGAGAACCTGAGTGTGATCCTGAATTCCCAGTTGTCAGGAATTGTCACACTTGTAATTCCAGCCCTGGGGAGGGAGACACAGGCGGATTCCCAGTGCTTATTAGCAAGTCAGTGAACCCAGGCTGAGAGAGAGAGAGAGAGAGGGAGGGAGGGAGGGAGGGAGGGAGGGAGGGGGAGAGAGAGAGAGAGAGAGAGAGAGAGAGAGAGAGAGAGAGAGAGAGAGAGAGAGAGAGAAAGAGAGATATTCTAACTTCTGGTACTTTTCTTTTCCTTTTGGAGTTATATGTTTTATATCTTACTCCTTAAATACCTGGAATTTGCTTCTCTGATACAGAAAGTCAGTTGTCATGACACCATATACTGAATAGTCTGCTCCCCTGCCTTTGATTTAGAAAAGCAATTCTATCACATGCTAAATTTTCATTGTCACAAGGTTTCTCTACAATGCAGCAATCTTTGCTATGCCCACATGCCAACTGTTTGAATGATATCAATTAACACGTGCTTTAGGTGAGCTGTGCCCCTTTGCTCTCCTACCCCACATCTGTCTGAGATGTCTACACGTCTGTCTAAGATGTCTGCAC
>JAQHUG010000090.1:3282020-3310685 GCA_028555095.1 Dicrostonyx torquatus | reverse complement strand
TTTCCCATAGGGCAGGGTATCCTGCCCCATCTCAAGGAAGCAGGGGGAGGGCAGTGGGGTAGTGGGGGAGCGGGAGGGCCGGGAACAAGGGGAGTAAATGTAAATTTTTCTTTTAAAAATAAATAAATAAAAAAGAAAAACAAGAAATGAGATCGTGAGCAAAATTTCCAGCAGAGTGTAAGAGGTGTGGGTATTTTTATAAGCATTATCGTTTTATGACTCAGTCTACCCATGAGGCATGGGAAAGGCCAGCTATCTCCCAGCTTTGTGCTGTAAAGTTCAGCACGAATACATGGGTATGAAATGGTATTCTGGAGACACTTTTTTTTAAAAAAAAAACAAAACATTCGTTTGTATGTATGTGTGTGTGCATGCATATGTGTGCATGAGTGTGGACATCAAGAAATGATAGATTTAAGGTTGAGTAGTGAGTTGGTGTGTTCAGACTTCTTTTATTTGCATGTTCCAGCTTATTTACAAAGGAATAGCATTTGCCATGCACTAAATATAATCAACCACAGTGTCTTCAGGACGGACATGTCCTCCTCACGTAGGCTCTTGGTAAGTGAGATTCGGCATCTTTCCAGGAACCCCAGATCCCCCCAAACCCTTCAAACCATTTTCCTGTATCAAATCCTAATATGAAAAGTTTTCAGATGCAAGACGGGAGGCTTTCACAAGCTCCGGTCATTGTGTCATGCAGTTTTCATGCGGGAATTCAAGTCAGAATAAAGTAAAATTGAGAGAATTTGAGAACACAGCTTGAGGATAAAAACTCTAATCACCCTAACTACAAAGTCAACTAGCAGTTATTGTTATTAAAGCACCAAGTATTATATAAGCCTTTCATTGATGCTAAATAAATAGAAGACGACAGAGTGAGGTTGTTTTGTGTTTTTTTTTTTTTTTTTTAAATTTAACGTGAGGAGTTAGGCGGTATTTACTATTCTCTGTTGACTGAGGTTTCTGTCCCACCCAGTTCCTGCAGTCATTAAGTTCCAAAGAAATCACACAGAGGTCTACATTAATTATAAACTGATTGGCTAGTGTCTCAGGCTTCTTATTAACTCTTATAACTTACATTAGCCCACAATTCTGGTCTCTGTTAGCCACGTGGCTTGATACCTTTTTTGGCGAGGCAGTCACACCTTGCTTCCTCTCTGGGTAAAGATGGCAGACTGCGCCTTCCTCTCCCAGAATTCTCCTTTTCTTGTTGCCCTGCTTCTACTTCCTGCCTGGTCGCCCCACCTACTGCCTGGCTACTGGCCAGTCAGTGTTTATTTAGAGTACAAGTAACAGGGTACAGACCATTGTCCCACAGCAGTTCTCAGGTGACTGATTTATGGTAGAAAACACAGATTCCTTGAGCTTTAGGTCCCATCTCAGCATATATTCTGCATGATTCTGCATTACATGCTAAACTTCAGTGAGGTGTAACATAATCTGGGATAGACTCTCTCTGTTCCCTGTGCTGGCTTGGTTGTGGGTTCGCACGTGTGTTTTGGTATGTTACTGTTCTCATAGTGGGCACTACAAATTCAGACCACCTTAGCTGAAGGGAAACAATATTCTTTCATTGAATTTCAGTGTAAGTAAGGGTCTTCAGTAGGATACAGCCAATTTCATTTTTTCCCCAGAATTGGAATGATAGCTCATGCAGAATCATGTCCTTTGGTAATTAATCTTAAATTTCTCAATTAAATGTGTGTGGTCTTTCTGGAAGATGCAATTGGTGTTTTTGAGTTTTGGGCTTCTCTGAGTAATAACAAATGCTTATTTTAAAATTTTCCTTTAAGTTGTCAAGGTTTCCTGCTGTTCCTTGTCACCCTTAACTTGAGCTTGAAGTTGACTTGCACCTCCTGACTTCCTTTGGCAGTCTGTTTATGCCACTTCGATCATGTGTCCTCGGGGGGATTTTCTGAAGTGGGCCCACTGGAAAACAAGACACAGCTCTCTGACTGTGTCTTGACCGGTCACGTTTCTTCTGTCTTCTCGTCATGTCACTTACACAGTCCAGACCCAGTTCTCCATTTGCTGAATAGTCCACTCACTCTGGTCCAGAGGGAATGCCAGCTCATATCGCTGCTGGTGAATATTAGGTGCAGGACAGTGGGGACGCTGTGAGCTTTGTTAGGCTGTGTGGGAGCAACTGGACTCCCTTCCCTTCTTATATAGGTGCAGTTTCAGGCAAACACAGGAGTGTATGACGCACCAAGTTCAACCTAGCAGCCCAGCAGGTAGCCTGCTGGAAATTAGTTTCTATGCTTGTTTGATCTAATATAAACAATATAATGTAAGATATATTAATATATAAAAGCTCCTACACATGCAGTTTCTGCCTTGTTTTCCCCCCACCAAATGTGTGTTCACACTCTTCGCACAACTTCCTCCTTTTCATTGCTGTGTAATATAGTTTATTGCAGTTTTTACACTCAGTCATCGGTTGTTTTGTACTTGAGTTTTCTCAGGTTTTTGCATTATAACCACTGCTTCAGTAGCTATTTTTACACACGAGCCATTGTGTATGTGCTAAGTTACACTGAAAGGCACACATTGAGATCTGTGTATGGTAAAGGGCATACCCAGTAGTCATTTAAACAGGTATGACCAAACAGTCTTGATAAGAAATTTATTGTATTAGAAGCATTATATACAGCATTCTTCAATGAGTATGTTAAACTGGATCTCTCAGCTGTGGGCCCCAGGAAGAATGAATGATACAGGTCTCCACCACTAGAGCCCGTTGTTTATGGAAAGCTTACTTCCTTTAGCCAGACTCTGTACGTTCACAAACACCCATCCATCCCTCGCCATGGGCACACACACATGCACATGTGTAGCATGTGTAGCTCCTCCTGTGCTTACAACTCCACGGTGCCCGCCATCACCTGAGTTTCGGTGCCATAGACAAGTTCACCCACTCGGACCTTCAGTGTTACAGTAACTGCAATCCTCATTTATTCCTTTTTAGTTTCGTCTCACCGAGTCCAGGATAGTAAGGGTGCTGAATTTGTTGTTTTTGTAAAAAATAATAATGCATGCTTATTATAAAAAACTTAATTGACAAAGTGCCTAATTATGTAGTCTTGGTCAAGAACCCTAGCACGGAAGTCTAACTAAGCATTGTCCTAGGCCTGTCTTATGATGAATGTGTGTGTGTATGTGTGTTTGAAAATCCAGATGGGTGCATACAATTTAACACATGCTATTTTGCTATTCTGAGTGTTGAGAACTTTTATTTTCTTTTATTAAAAGACTTACACTTGTTCCATGCCAATTGGCATGATTCTATGAACATTCTATTAATGTTTCTGTAATAGTTGCTTGTATGCATGCTTTATAGTTGATTTTCTTATTTTTTTTAACCAGTTCGCCTGGAGTGACATTTGTGGGTTATAGTTTTCTGTCTGGGTGAGTCATCCTTTCATATTGGCGCCCTCCTCCTTTAGTATGGTAAAGTCATACCAAGTCAGGCTCTGTAATTCAAACTGTTATGTCATTGAATAGCACCACTCAGCCATCAAAAGGCGTTTGGAAATTTTAGACATTCAGAAATGAGCCAGAAATATTAATGAGGTATATGTTCCAGGAAGAGGGACCTTTGCATATATTCATAAGACTACAGTATCACTGCTTCTGTCCTGCTGGATGCTACCTCACCATTTTTCCTGTTCCACGAATTATTTTGGAACACATGTCCAGCTGAGACTATTATAAAAGCATTTTCCCTCTTGCCAAGGTACAGAGAGGGCAAAGTTTTCTGATTCTTAGAGACTACTTTGCCTTGGAAAATATGTGTCTAACGAAAGGGCCTGCAGCTGTGGGCTATTTCGATGCTTACTTGAAAACATTTCGGTGTGTTTATTTCTTCATTACACTTTATTTCAGAAAAGACTTGAAATAGCTTAACAAGATGCGAACTCTCACTGCTCAGAATTTACTCAATGAGCAAAAGAAGGTAAAAGGGGCACAAGAATAGGACAGTTTATAGAAACCCAAGAATGAGGATTGCTTACACAGTGTGGCACACATGAGCAATGCAACTGCCACCTTCAGCAGTCCAAACTGTTGAAGATGGATGGTTAAAGCACAGTGTGAGACGTTAAGAGTTGTTCAAGGTAGATCTCAGGTTGGCCCTGAGTTTGCATGATGGAAATAAGGCCGCATCCTTGTTCCGGTTGGAGCCCAAGCCTTCTACTTGGAAGAAGCCCAGCTATTTTTTAACGATGAAGCCAAAGAGAAAACTGACTCAGGGAAGAGAGTTTTAAGCAGTATAAATTTATGATCTGGGACAGTCACAGCTGGAAGGATCTGAAGCGACTGGCCTCCGTGGTGTTGTAGGATGAAGACAGGCCCTGTAGTCACGCTGCCTGGGAGAATGTTTTCCGGAGGGTACCTAGTCTGCTGATGCCTTTGTCCCTGAGTCTGTCACTTCTCCAGTTCACAGATAGCTTGTGAAAAATGAGCATTGGCTCTTTTCTCAAAATTGTGATAGGAATAAAGAGGACAATGTAAGGGAGTGAAAATCAAAACAAATTCAGAAAGAAATGCTATTTTATAACCACTAGATAAAAAGACAGACGATCGCCAGTGTTGACAGGGTGTGGAGAAATTGCAGTAAGCCTCATCTAGAGTGCTGATGGGGAAATAAAACGCTATGACTGTTTTGGAAAACTGTTTGACGTTTCTTCAACAGGTCAGCATACAACCCAGACAGCCTACTGTTAGGCTTACTCATTGAAGAGAAATGAGAAGTATGGTTCTCTAAAACCTTGTGTATGAATGATGCACCTTCCCTGCAAGAGAGCTGGGCAGGGCCGACGTGGCGCCGACTTTCCCTTCTGATGTGGCCCTTGGTGTGTCCTCAGTCTGGTTAGCTTTGGCTGGCCTTCAGCTATGCTTGGAAATGATTTTGGAAGATTCCTAGTTTTAGATACAGTATAAACCTTGAAATAACAGTATTTTCAACTAGCTTTCATGAACTGGTTGAAAAGTTGATCTCTGCTTTCCAGAGACTGATTAGCCCATCTTGCCCTTTTCTTCCCCATCCTCCACTCTTTCACCTTTGCATGTCTCTGCTGCAAAGACCCTTGAATACAGTGTCCAGTGTGAAGGAGACTCCTGCTCTCTCTTGAGTATTTACAATGGGAAATCTTGTGTAATCTTTGAAATTATGTGGGCACAAAGTAAAATTTGGTTTCCTGTGATTTTTAGTAAATTTCATTAGGTTGTTAAAAATGTTTTCTTTGGCCGACTCATTGTCACATGGAAAAATATAAAGCTCATTATCCAGTGAAGTTGACAGGTTTTATACAATTGAAATTACATTAGCTTGTTTTAGTTGGTTATAAAGAAACAGATTATGGGGCTGGGGACCTATTTCAGTGAATGGTTGTCTCACATGTATGAGAATCTGGGTACCATCTGCTGCCCCGTAAGAAGAAATGAAGGAAGGGGGCAAGTAGGACATAGATAGGGAGACAGAAGTTATCAGCAACCACAAACCCATATTGTTAATTTAAATTATATAAAACTTAGTGCCTGATAAGGCATTATAATTGAGTCGTCCGGTTATATTAGCAAAAACTATGATGAGTTGGAAACTTTATAAAAAATTAGGGTTCAGTGCTAACCAAGTGTTTCAGAGTGTCCTTCATGCTAGGAACATCTGTCTTTGGTGTGCAGAAATCACCACCAGATAATAAGGATTTTAAAAGCTAATAAGCTGGATGACTCTTCTAGTTGATGACACTCCTTGCGCCTGATTTGGTGACTTCACTCCGTGGATAATCATACATGCTCTGTTATCTAATTCCCTATGTTCTACTGACCACTGCTGTCGACTCCCTCACCCCAGCACTCAGTTGGCCAACTCAACAAGAGCCATTTCATGTTATCTCCTACTTCAGCCAGGCTCATCTGACCTAAGGTTTCTGCACTTGTTGCTGGCCCACTCAAACTACTGAGGGTTCATTCTTGAAAAGAATGCAGTAATCTCTTTTTGAATACGACAAGGAGGATACAGGGAAGGAGTATGTAGAGAGGCAGCAGTGAGCTGATGAAGGCAGGCAGCAAGTGAAGATGTTAAAAGCAGGTGATTACGGACCTTGTGGTGGTCCCTTCGCAACCCCTCCCTTCCCTGCAGCAGACACTAACTTTGATTATTAGTAAAATATGCACAAAAGATCTAAAATGTCAAAGATGTTTGGGTGCCTAAAATATGTAGTATCCTAATTAAATATATTTGACAAAATATTATAGTAGTGTAATCGAGTGATGTCGTTGTATTGTTTTATGTGGTAAGTTCAGATGTGTGGATCATAATTAATGAAATCTAGAAGATTGACTAGGAAGATCGCATCTTACAGATCATATCCACAAAGCCCACTTGCACAGTTCTTAAAGGTACTAAAACATTCTGTAAATGCAAACCACATAGTCCTGAATAAATATTTAATTCTGGTCTTTCCTTTAGTTCCTCAGACTCAGCCAGCTGTTCTCAAAAAGGATTCTGGGCTGTGCTGGTATTAATTCAAACCCTTGGTGTCTACTGCTGTGGAATCAGCTACCTGAAACTAAAACATCTAGAGTTTGACAGTGTTCCATGTGCTGGGCACTCAGGGAGGACATCCCAGATCTATAGAACCTCCAGGAGTAAAAAAGATGTGGAGATTCCAGGGATTTGGTGAAAAGCTGAAACATCTGCAGGAGTAGTGGGGAAAGCCATGTGCATGCTCAGATTCTGCAGCTGGGTAGTGGGATGGATGGGAATTGGGTAACACCAGTTATCATGGATACAGAGAGCTGGGGCAGCTTCTCGGGCAGCTCTGAGTGTTTGACCTTGCCTGAAGAGCATTATAGTGCTGATCAAGGTGCACTTCTGGGTGAGTCTTGTTCGCTTTACCTGATTGGTGTTAGGAATGCAAGAACAGTAGGGCAGGGACCCATAGTAGCGTGAATTCTCCAAGGGTCATAGAATAATAAATAGCTTGTTCTGTTCTCTTCCCTATAGTCTTTAGGGTACAATTATACTTTTTCCTAGGATTTCCCCATATGCTCATTGATTCAGCAACTTATAAGAGTATATTTGAGAATATGAATATGAAAATAATATCCCATGAAGGTTTATGTTTAACCCACACATTATGTCATTAATACTTTAAACGTTATTATGGTGTAAGTGGAATGCTAACATCTTCCTTCCTGTATGGAGAGATTGGAGAAAAATCTGGCCTGATGTCGTCATATTCACAAAGTCGATCTCCAATATCCCCAAGTAATCATATTAGGCTGCCCATCTCTAAGGATGTAGCTAAGTTTACATCTCACAGTGATTCATTTGCTGAGAGGTTTTGAAGATGAGGACTCAGACTTTGTTTTATCCGGAATAGAAGGCAATATAAGTCAGCATTTTTAGAGTGTAAGCTGAGCTTTACAGCTGAACTAAAAACTTCAGACATTAAATCGTATTCCCTTGTAAAACAACTGGATGTGGTAGGAATTGTCTCTTTGAGATAAATGGTGTAAAACAATGACAGCTAATTCCACTTGGCGCCTTGGGTCACATCTGTCTGGAAAAGTCCCCTGTGCTAGTGACCATTATTCTCGGCTGTCACCTTAGAGCCTTCTCTGATTTCATCCTTGTTTTACTGCCTAAGGCTTCTATAATATGAATCAACTGTGTGTTAAAAACATTGAGCAGCATCATTTAATACAGCAGTTCTTAACCTGTAGGTTGTGACCCCCTTTGGGGGTTGAACGACCCTTTCACAGAGATCATCTAAGACCATTGCAAAGCACAGGTACTTACATTACAATACATAACAATAGCAAAATTATAGTTATGAAGTAACAATGAGAATAAGTTTATGGTTGGGGGGGTGTCACCACAACACAAGGAACTATATTGAAAGGTGGCAGCACTGGGAAGGTTGAGAACTGTTGATTTAATAATCCAATATTCATAAATAAAAGTACACTTGTACATGATTTGAAATATAAAATATATGAACCGGAATACTTTGCCCCATGTTTAGTTATGAAGGAGATAATGTGATTGATATTTAAAAATACAAAAACTGAGCAGTATTAGCTTCTGCCTCACTCACTTTTCTTTGGAAAGTAACTTCTATGCTTTAGGACCTTTCGTCCTTTATCCCAAGTTGATTTTCATATTTTATTTTGAACATAATTAACACATCCTTATCCTTACTGTACCAGTGAAGTCGTAGATGGTTAAGGGCTTCTGAAGCATTGCCAGCAGAGATGTGAACCTGCCTGCAGAGGAGGGTTGTACCCAAAGATTAGCCAGAGGCAATATGATGAAAGTTCAGGCGGAATGGTGGCTGGAGTGTTAGGAAGGGGGAGGGGCTGCAGAGTGTGGTTCATGCAGACTTCATGGAGGTTGTCCTGTGGGAGATAGACAGAACTCTTCCTTCTCCAGAACAGAACGTGGAAACAGTGGTTTCCACGTGTTTTTAGTTTACTATTGATTGACAAGTACCTTAAAAGGAGTAGATCCTTAGGAAAGCAGTGGGTCTACCGGGAAGATAGATTTACTTTATGCTGAGTCTTCCTTTTACTACACATAACTGTGGATCCTGGGACTTTTTTCCTCCTCTGCTGTGTTTTATTTTTATTAATCCCATGAAAATGTATAACTCTAATTTGTTATATTCTTTTTACGTCGGGAGCTGGTCAGATCCTGTCTTTGTTAGGAAGATTCCTGAATTAAAATCTATGGCTCACTAGAGACTTTTACAAGGAAATCTGTATTATTTATTCTTCTGCTCCAGGAGTCTCTTTTTAGTAAGAAATAAATTAAGATTAATAGTCCTGGATTGAAGTGCAGTTGAATGTTGCCCCAGGAATGGAAGTCATGTCTGGAAGATTTTTACAGCGGGACCTGCATCCTCCTCTTGCTTATTTTTGAGAATTAATTTTCTAGGCGGAAATCTGGAATCTGATCCTTGTGAAAGAAGTATGTTGTGTTAGCAATAGAAAAACAATGAAGACCTTTTTGTTAAAAACACAGCATCCAGTGCAGGCAGGTCTTGCTTGAGTAGATATAGTGTCGCACTTCTTAGGAGAGATCTTAAGCTACGCTACAGATTAAAGGTATAGGCCGTTTGCCCATGTTGGCACACACTGGTTTAAGTAAATAAACTGAAGGGGAAAGAATACATTTCTACAGAGTGGGGAAGAATTCTAACCTAGATTGATATGATATTCTACTAGGGAGTTATTGACAATTTTCTTGGTAGAGCAATGATAGGGTGATGCCCTAAGCCTCTCTAACAGAGATGTGTGTTAACATATTCACACATAAGACGCTGTAGTACTTTGGGCTTATGCTTAAAGAACTGAGGTATTAGATGTGCATTGGCAGATAAATGCATAAAGGAAAATGTGTATAAACACAATGGAGTTTTATTTAGCCATGAGGACGAATCAAAGTATGTTCATTTCCAGGAAAACAGATGGAAATAAAGGCCATGGTATTAGGACAAATAAGAAAGGCAAAATACCTCCTTTCCCTCTCATATTTTACACACACACACATGCCATGAGAGCCGCAGGGGATGAACAAGGTGGGACGGGGAAAGGGCAGGGCAGTGTGAAGACGTGAGAGGTGCACTTAGGAACAGAGAATGCACATTAGCCAAAACAGTAGTGTGTCAGAAAGAGCTGAAGCTTACAGATAAATCAGAGTGTCAGAATACTAGTAGGTGGAAATATGTGGCACTTTATCGTATTTTCGCCATCTGTGCGTTTGTGTGTGTGCTGTTTAAAGTTTATGTGGAAGCCGAGTGAATGCTGTGCCATTAAGCACAGGGCGTAGAGGGCCTGGTCGTATCGGGTTGGCGTGCTTACAAGACGCCCGCCACGTTGGCAGCCTGTTAGTTGTAGCATTTGTGTTTCTCTGATCCAGTCATGAAGAAAGGTGCCCCCCTGACTGAGCAATTGCCGTGTTTGTTTAGAGGCGAGTAATGCTGTGTCATTCAGGAACGCGGGGCCTGCTCAGAGGCTTAAGCTTCGAGTTAGAAACACAGAGATTCCTCATCTCCTGGCAGTTTTGTAACTTCAGTGGATGAGTGTGGGATGAGAGCTTTGGCGGAATGACCAGTCTAGAGACTGGGAGAGAGTAGAATTTAAATAGGGGGCATGTTTCTGCAGGTAGACTTCATAGTGTAGTCACTGCCTTTTCTCAACAGTTCAGACTTGTGCTGGAAACTCAGCACTCCCATTTGTGAAGCCACGGTGTATCCATCAGTGCTGGGCATCAGTCTGAGTGAGTGTGTGCCCCCTAACTAACCCCACACCTCTGCAGACGTCAGGCGGGCTGAGTGAGTTGGTTAAGAAGGGAAGTGACCTCGCTGAAGCAGTATGGACTTGTTTGCGTCTTTGAATTATCCTCGGTACAAGAGGATGCTACTGCATCCGCTCAGAGGCAGATGGGCCCATCTGTTTCCACCTTCAGCTCTGCTGCTGCTCGTATTTAGAGCAGTGCTTAGATGATGGCCCACAGTTATCTTGACACCAGTTGCTGCTTTGCTCAAGCAGGTGGAATAAATTAGGCCTCTCCGCCTCCCTGCTTTCTCGTCTCTGTTAGTCGTTTCCTGACACTGAGGCGGTCTCTGATGGCAAGGGACTGTGGTTTGTAAGGATGTGACAGAGGGCCTTCGAGTCGCAGTGGTCCGTAGGTTGGTTCAGAACCGTCTTGTGTCCTGCATTTTGTTAGGATTATTTGTTCACTTGGCCACACTTCCTGTGCCTGTGATACAGCAGTGTGTGTTGGCCCTTCACAGAGCTGGGCTTTCTGTCCCCACAGCCTCTGTTGGTGACATTGGGTCTGTGGACCTTGGCTCTGAAGAGCAATGAGGGCTTGGGGAACCAATAGGGACATTTTAACTTGCTTGCTCCCTATATCCCTTTGTGAAATCTGTGATGTTGTAAGGCAGAACATTAATAAATACCAACTTGTGTCATCAACTATATTTCTTTTTTATTTGATAAACTTTATTATACAAAAGAACTAGAGATAAATAAAAACATTGGGAAAATCTTTTTCTTACCAAATAAATTGCAGTTCCTATGTGGTAAAGTGTCTCGGGTAATAGTCTCACTCACCGGAGCAAGTCATTTGCAATGCCTGGGAATTTTCACTGTCGAAGCCACGGCAGAAGCCTGCTGATAGAGATGGCGGGGATCCTGAGTCGCCACGCTGTCGGCCACGGGTGCCAGTGAAGCTAAGTTGATGCTCTCGTTCTGACTCCCGTCATGACGTCAGGCTGTTAGAAACCTCGCTCATGTCATTTTAGTGCTTGTGAGGGGGAAACTCAAGTTGGCATTGTGCTTCTCGCCCTGGCAAAGCCCGTCGTTTACTCTCTTTTACGTACACACCATTGTGGTGCTTGAAGTGCTGATTTCTTTTTCTAGAAGGTTGATAATTTCAATTTTTAAATCCTTAGTTTCTGACATACCGGATAGGTAAAGACGGCCTAGCGAGTGTTTCTCCTCCATGCTTGATGCCCCTCCGGCAAAGCATGTTTGGGCTTCTCCGCACAGCTCAGGAGTTTCTGACTGATGACTGGAGAGGGCCTGCCTGTGTGAGGAAGGAATATACTGTGCTGGTCAGCATGTCTGAGGACTAGATAAGTCTCGTCTGAATACGGGAATCTGTCCACACACAGGCTGCTTATTGCTGAGGCCACAGTCCTGGACATTACCTTTGAAGTGCAGAGCTGATGTTTGGGACCTGAGATACTGTTGGATCCTTTTTCCAAGTTAGTATAGGACTAGGGAGGGAAAGAGAAATGTTACCAGCTGGGCACTGCGAAGCCCAAAACAGTGGAAAGGAAGCATCCCTTCCAACACAGCAGACCTCCCCAAGCCCCGTAAATGCCTTTAGAATAAGCAGACTTACCTCGAAGTTTATATGTCTACCCCACCCCAAGTTCTTCTGCACATTGATGGGTGTTCTGTCCTCTGTTAGAGTTTTCTACCATATATATATATATCATGATGGTCAGCTTGATGCTTGTAATTGGGCTGCACACTGTTCTATAGTAGAGATGCCATGTTGGTTTTACAGTCAGAGAGTAAGCATGCTGCCCTGTGACCCTCTTACCCTAATCAACAGTGGGAAGCATGCGCTTCTGAGAGGTACAGGCGACAACTGTTTTCCTTCTTTGCTTTACGGGAAGGGGCTCTGCCTGTGTACCTCTCCGTGTGGGTGATAAGACTCAATTTGGGTCCTCTGATGAACACTGATTGCCTGTGTTCTCTTTCTAGCGCTATCACCTGACCTGGAATATAACATGATTAAAACCTGAACTACCCCCAGAGCAGTGCTTAGTGGTTTTTGATAAGACACACTTTGGAATTCATGTACATGTGTTATTATAAAATGTGTTTGGGACTTGCGCTGGGGATCAGTCAGTAGGATGCTTGCCTCCCATGTACAAGGTCTGTGGTTCAATCCCTAGGATAAATTGGGCAGTGTAGATGGGCAAAAGGATCCGGGGCTCAAGGATGTCTTTGGATGCATAGAAAATAGGAAGCTGTGTAGTTTGTGTAAATGTATATATTCAGAGTCAGGTTTCTTGGTAGAAATATAGTTTTCTGGTTTGGGATTTAGTTTTCATTTCACCAGATTGGTACATTGGGATATCTTTCCAGAGTGCTCCACTAATCAAAGCTTTTTTATTCATATTTATTTATTTATTTATTTATTTATTTCTGAGTCAGGGTTTCTCTGTATAGCCCTAGTTCTCCTGGAATTGGCCTCAGACTCAGAGATTTGCCTGCCTCTGCCTTCCCCTCCAGAGTGGGATTTAAGCCATGCGCCTCCATCTACCAGCATCAAAGCTCATTCTTTTTATTTCTTCCTGATGAAAGGCTGACTGTGGTAGCTGGGCTGCTTGTTGTCTTAGGTTGAACATGGAGCTGTCTGAAGCACTAACTAGCCCCTAATCTTTGGAGGTGCCCTCTCATTGTAAGACTCTAGTCTCCAGTCTTCCTGTTGCCTTAGTTACTTCTCATGCTGTTGTTTTCTCTGTTCATTTATTTTTTATATTTCTATAAAGAATGTATTATAAATAAAAATTAAATATTTTCTATCACTTTCTTTTTTCTTTTTATGCATTTTTATTTTTTTAATTTATTAGATTTTTAAAAAACACCAATTCAAGTTCCCAACCCCTCCCTGCCTCCCATTTCCTCCACACAACCTCCCACCCCACCCTAATCCAATCCTCAGAAAGGGTAAGGCACATTGCTTTGCAGAAGGCCCAAGGCCCTCCCTACTATATCTAGGCTGAGCAAGGTATCCATCCAAAGAGAATAGGATCCCCAAAAGCCAGTACATGCAGTAGAGATAAATCCTGGTTGCCACTGCCAGTGGCCCCTCAGTCTGCCCCAGCCATGCAACTGTCAACTACATTCAGAGGGACTAATTTGGTCATATGCCTGTTCCTTCCCAGTCCGGCTGGAGTTGGTGAGCTCCCATTAGCTCAGGTAGACTGTTTCACGTTTCTTTTTAAGTTCTGCTTGGGGATGTTACCATGTTCCCTTAACAGAGAGCCAGAGGATGCCAGTGCTGGGCTTCTGCTGGTTAACGTGCCTTTGTTTGTAAATACTGGTAATGAGGCTGCAAGGTAGAGCCAGTGGGTCAGTCGAGCTTCAGCCAGAGAAACAGAATCTGTAGGGGACCCACAAAGAGAATTGTTACACAGAGAGAACTGTGGAGCTGGGAACCCCACCTGGAATCCACAGAGCTGGCTGTTGGAAAGGGCCGGCTGGCACTCTGAAGCACGAGAGAAGCTGCTGGGAGTTAACTTCTTCAGAGGAGTCCTGGCTCGGTTTGGAAAGCTTTTCATGGACTGGATCAGGCCCAGCCAGTGTATCGAGGATACTTTCCCTTGTTTTGATTGTGGGTTTTAATCACATGTCCTGAAGGCCTTCATAAGCTTTTGGTTGAGTGATGTGGACCATAGCTTAGCCAGGTTGACACAAGAGAGTGGAGGCTGGCCGCCTACTTGCTGCTCATTCCGGTCCTTAGTGATCCTACCCTCTGGGAGCTCCAGCGAGCCATCAGGCTCGTCTTCCTTGGTCCCCATCTCCCCTTCCACAGTTATGTTTCCTCATAACTTGCTACAGAACCCAGGCAGCTTCTACGCAGCTCCTGAGCCAAACGTTATTTCCTCCTTTTCCTTCTGTCTTACGAGAAGGTTGTCTTCTTGATTTGTGTTGCTTGTCTTCTGGGGGCGGAGTGTTCCCGTTGTTCTTCATTAGCTGAAGTTACGTATCAGCTTGGCACCCATTCCAACTTAAAGCTTTAGTTCGCAAAGACAACGGTTGCAAAATTGGACGCTGCTCTCGTGGCTGGTAGCTGTTGTCATTGTTCTCTGTCACGCTTGCTTGGAGAAATGCCATATTGCAGGATTGATGGGATTAAAACAGAGTAAGAAGTCTAATTGCCTTTCCGTCTTGGGCTGCTTCTTCGAAAGAATTTCCTGCATTCTCTTTGAAGACACCACCCTTTCATGTTGGATTTCTATAGTTACAGAAGTCTTTTGTTGCTATCTGAAGAGCAACATTTATCAGTTTTTTTTCCCCCACAGGAGAAAATGCTAAAGGTTTATGAGGAAGCTCTGCACAGCGTCCTTCGGTGTTTGGAGCCACTCACAATTAACTTCACAAAGTCCTCTGTTTTTGTCCATCCTTTTCTAATCACCTATAGGAAAGCCTCATGTCCTCATCTCTGCCGCCCTTGATGCTCCAGAGAAGGGCTGCCAAGTTTTCTCAGGGCAATATGCGCAGTAGCTTAAGAGGTGTTAATAGGAATCGCTGAGGGTAAGGGCCAAGGTTTAGCAGTAGCTGCTTATCTCTGATTAATAGCAGTTTTTTCTTCTCAGCGTTTTAACATGCAATAACATAGTCAGATGGAAATAATTCGCAAGTGTGAATTAAAATGGGATTTCATAGGCTCAGCGTGTCTACAGTTGGAAAATGCTACCTGAGAGCAGAGTGTGGTCAGATCTGCTGCCGGCATAGTGAGGGTTATCAGATACACTTACTGATCTGTAAAGAGTCACAGTGCTCAGAAAGGAAAATGAAATCGACTGAGTTCCTTCATCAATCCTTACGGTGATTGTTCATTTCTTTGTGGCACGTCACCATAAATTTGAGGGCCTTAGACAACAACAGTTCTTTTCGAAGGTCTCCTGTTTTCCCAGGGTCAGGAGTTAGGGGAAGCCTTGGCTGGTTGCTGTCTGGCTTCAGAACACCTGCAGTTACATGGGGCCTCATATGGACTGTTTGGTAGCCCAGAGCCACAGAGCACATAGGATTCTTGTGTGACTCCTGGGAACGGTGACAAGTATCCCAGTGACCACGGTGAAGTTGTTACATATCCGTGTCAATGTCACCTTTTTTGACTGACCTGGAAGCGCTGTTACTCAGGCCTGCTTTGCTCTGTCGGCCCTGCATGGTGCACTACTCAGATTTAGGCAAAGCTGTTGGGCTCCAGTTAAGTTACCCAGGGTGCTCATGAACTCACTTCATAGCCCAAATTGGCCTTAAAGTAGCTATCTTCCTGACATCGTCCTGAATAGCTGAGATTGCAATTCTGGTTTTGGACTCCATCTTTGATAGTGGAGTGACATGATTCTATTAGAACATATAGGACTGCAGAAAGAAGTCATTATGGTTTTTTTGGGTGTAAAACAATCTACCCTCCATGTCTCTTCTGACCATGACAGTTTACCTCTCTCTGGGGCATATAAAATACAACCTTGTATTTGTAAGACCCAAACCCTCCGAAAGCCTTACCTTGCAACAATATCAGGCTCGGCCCCAAACAAAAGCTTCATCTTCAGAACAGGTCTGGGTACCGAGGAGGCTCTTTGGAATCAGTTCCATGGCTCTAGCTCCTTGAGTTCTGTTGCAAAGGCCTCTAAGCTAAAGAGATGTGCATGTGCTCCCCATATGCCACCGATGCCCTATGGCGGCAGGCATCCTATGGAGATAGTCCAAAAGTGGCAATGAAGAAGCACACAGATATTTGGCAACTTTGGAATCTCCCAGGTCCCTCTTCTGCTGTTGTATGGGGTGTTCAGATCCTCAGTTGTGTTTATGTCTGTTGTGTATAGAAAAGATTCAGTGTTTTGGAGCCCAGTAGCTTCTTAGTAACTTCCTCTTGGCTAGTTTGGGTACCTGAAGGGCTCCATTGCATGTTGGGTATCTGAAGTGCCCCATGTTGGGTGTCTGAAGCTCCTCTTTCACTCTGTATTCTTTGTTTTAGTCCAACCTGGTAATATTTTGTAATACAAACATCAAGAAAACAAAAACAAGCACACCAAAACTGTGGATTTCTGTGAATTGTGTTGACTTCATTTTCTCAGAGAAAGTACCTATTTTGCTTTGTTCCCAGGCTCCTTGTGCCTTTATGGGTCATGAGAACTCTGTTATATGTACAGTGGTTTTACATGACAAGATCTGTAGAAGGCCCTAGGCTTCTTGGAAGGTGTCTGTGAGGTATCACCTTGGATCTCTCTGAAGTCTTGACAGAGTTCCATCCCGGGCTTGATTTTATGCTGAAGTTACTTCTTGGTGTGAGAATCATTTGTTGCCTGAACAAGCTGGAAATGAGAACTCATCTCAGATTCAATAGTTTGTTTCTGAGTTCGTCTCTCTCTGCTCACACTGTCATCTGCAGCAAGCAGAAGCCAGAGGTGACTCTGGGTGTCTGCCCGGAAGTCCCTTTAGCTGGAGTACTTAGTTCCGTATGTCCATTTCAGTTCCCCTCTTTGCTGCGGCTGCCAGCATCATCACCTCACACGGGCTTCCATTCCTCAAGCTCTCAGTAGCATCTTCTTTTTAAGGGTTCATTTAAACAACAACGACGTCCCTAAAACAACCGTAAGCACTTTGTTATCTTGAACTGTGACTGTTTTGGACTTTGGAGAGGGCTTGCCATGACCTGGGCGTCCTTCAGCAGTTGCCAACCGTGATGGAAAGGTCTGAGCTGTTGTTGGTTGTTTCATTCTTTGCTCTCTGGGGGCCCGCCACCCAGCCCAAATAACAAAGAGTCTTTGTGTTAATTATGAATGTCCGGCCTTTCCTTGGATTGTTTCTAGCCAGCGTTTCTTAACTTAAATTCTCGTCTACCTTTTGCCTCTGGGCATTTACCTTTTTCTACTTCTGTGTATCTTTTCTTCTTAGTTGGTGGATTGCTGTGTAGCTAGCTGGGTGGCTGACCGGTGGTGTCCTCTCTCCCAATTTTCTTGTTTTTTGAAGCTCTCTTCCCAGATTTCTCCTCTTACTTATTCTCTCTGCCAGCCAGCCCTGCCTATCCTTTCTCCTGCCTGGCTGTTGACAGTTCAACTATTTTAGACCAATCAGGTGGTTTAGTCAGGCAAAGTACACAGCTTCACAGAGTTAAACAAATGCAACATAAAAAAAATGCAACACATCTTTGAATCATTAAACAAATGTTCCACAGCATAAATGAATGTAGCACATGTTAAAATAATGTTCCACAACACCGTGTTGCTGCTGCTTTTGAGTTACTCAATTTTAGGTGATTGTTAGGTTATCTGTAGTGCCTGGGTAGGTAACATACTGATTACTTTCTCCTGCTGTGACCATCAAGCCCCTCATGTGTCTCCCCCGCCCCCAGTAAATATTTTCTTTTTTTGTTCATTGTCTACGAACTCCAAATTATTTACTGGGCTATATAACATATATAACACACACACATATGTATATGTATATGTATATGTATATATATACACATATGTATATATACAAATATTATATATATAAATAACAGGGGCTCATAAACTAAATTTGTCCATATATATTATATAATATATATAAAACTGTTCTTTAAGACGCATTCTTAGGTAAAATAGAATTACATCACTTCCTCCTTTACCCTTTCTCCCCATCTCTTCATCCAAACCCTTCTCTCCTCTCCTCCACACTGAAACTGATATACCCCCTTATTCTTTGATTATTATTGTTACATTTTATGAATGGATATGGATACAAAAATGTATAAATACAGCCTGCTGTATCTGTTTTGGTTGTTTGTGTGTATATGGTTTCAAGGCTGATCACTTTGTATTGGATAATCAAGAAGGGGGTCATACCCAGAGGAATTAATTCTCCTTCTTCCAGCAGGAATTATTTGGCTATAGTTCTCTGTAGTTCTTTATCTGGGGGTGGGACCCCACAAAAACCTTCCCCTTCTGTGTTAGCAGAAATCAGCCAATGTTCTGGTCTGGCTTGTGCAGCCATTTCTAGGAGAGGCTGTTTGACAGTAGACCCTAGTATTCTGGCACTGTCGATCTCTGCCTCCCCCTGTGTGATGTTCCTTGAGCCACGGGTGCAGAAACTGTGATGCTGATGCATCCTTTGGGGCTGGGCTCCCCAGGTTCCACCAAGCACTGCACTGTGTCCAGTTGTGGTCTTCTGTGATGGTCTCCATTTGATGTACAGAGATGCTTGTTTGGTGAGGGGTGACAGCTGGTGACAGCTGCATTAACCTCGGGGTACAGTGATGAGGTTAGAATGTAGTAAGGAAGAATGCTGGTCTGTGGATTGGGAAATGGAACCTTGGGCGAGCTCTCAAGCTGGGTAGGACAGGAGAGGTCATATACAGAAGGAGGACAAATAACAACAAGGCTATTTGATAAAATCCGAGGGAATCAGGTTACTCTGTATTTACCCAAAATCACACACGGTACAAATAAGCACATGTGTACATGCGAGTGTCGTAGGGAAATTTTACCACTTGGGATGACCGTGCTTTCCACCTGAACCATAGATTAACAAAAACAGTATGAGGTGTGGGAAATTTCCTTTGTATGGCTGGTCAGGGTAGTACAAGTGACTCCCAAGACAGTCTAGACTGTTACCTTTTCTCTGTGCACACCACACACTTCCTGACCCTTACTGTGAGACTGTCATCTTGTGTGGCCTGGCCTTCCAGGGTTTATATCACGATTATAACATTCATCATTCTTTGGACTGTGACTTAATAAAAGGTACTGGCCCTTACTCCTATTTGACCTAGAACTTGATAGAAAGATATTCATTAAATATCTGTGTTGACTGGATAAATAAAAGAAAAAGTGATTTGTAACAAGGCCAAGGCAAATTCTTCCCCTGATTCAGTGTACAGTTTGATTGGTGATCCATCGGAAACAGTAAAGAGCAGAATGATGTAAACATGTAAGCAGAATTACAAATGGGTGGGCCAGAAAGCTGCTTTAATTAAACATCATTGGAGAACATGGAAAGACGGGTGCATGCCATGTATGTGAAAAGGAGCAGAGTCAAGAAAGTCTGCAGTCCGTCCACACCCAGGCTGTGTATTGTCGCAGGACAATCTTACACCAATTTGATTAAAAAAGGGGTATTTTATTGGAGGGGATAAAACTTACAGATCAATGTCCCAAACCATATTCCTCTGGTCGCAAACAGGAAACCGAGTCTAGCAGTCAGCACGGAAGCCGGAAGCAAGCGAAGCCCGGAGAGCTGCTGCAGCTTTTTTTTTAAAATGAAAACCGCGCCCCAGTGGGCTGGTATCTTAGAAGCCATTGGCTGAAAGCAAGAGGGCTTAATCTCCCACAGCAGCTGTGGAGGGACATAGTGGAGAATGAATCCGGAAAAAATGATCTCAGGTCAGAATACGTAGAGACTTGAAGGTTAAAATGTCTGGACTCATCCTATAGGTCAGGTTGAAAAAGTAAATGTATGCTCCTTGACACATAGGAAGACTACAGTGAATGAGAAATGGAGTGGAGTTAACACTGTGTTCAATAGGGAAGGCAGCATCAATGTTGAAGGGGACAGTGGCAGTGATTGGTAGTTGAGGAGGTAAAAGTTGGACAACGCAATATTTGATAGACTTGACTGTGAGGGAAGATGAATTATATTAATAATATCTTTCAGGTCTCGAGTATTTAATTGTGAGGAAGGGACTGTGTTGAAAGCTTAAGTGGTCATGCTCTTTGACCCCTACAATGGGCATGGCTAGTGTTGTGGTGAGGGAAAATCTAGGGGTTAACCGGGGGCAGTGAGGAAGTGTCAGAAGGAGGCTGGGAGTAGAGGGCGTTACTGAGATGTTCACGTGCAGCCGTGACCTTGGAAGTCAACACTCAGACCTGCTACATGCTCTAAGACTCTTCTTCAGCTTGGGAGGCGAAGCTGTGGGAAAGGCTGTAGGCTCACAGTCATGCTCTTCGGTGACAATGTCAAGTGGGGCAGGGCAGCCATGTTTGTAGAAAAAACAGACACCAGAGTGCAAGCACAGGCAGAGGAGGATACACGGTGGAGTGCAAACACCATGAGCATAGGACTGAGAGAGTCTGGGGTAAAAGAATGGGTGCGGTGGTGCTGGCAAGGTGGCTGAGTGTTGGATGTACGGGCTGACCCAATGTGTCTTCTCAGAGATGTGCTAGGTAGATGGCCCATCCCCAGAGCAGGGAAGTGTGAGCCATGAGGAGGTGCAAACATTGAGAGTCAGCTTCAGGTCCTGGGTGAGGAGAGGATACAGGAGAGGGCAGAGCTGGAGGGGCCCAGGAGCCCAGGTCAGAGATGCTAGGAGACAGTGTCCAGACAGGGCTGATTCCAGGGTTGGAGCCTACTGCTAGGACCATACCTAGTCTCATTTTGTTTGTTCATTCTTGGTAACTTAGAGGGTTTTTGTTTGCTTGGCAGTACCTCAAATATATTAAAAACAGCAATTCATTAGAAACGGCTTTAATTCTTCTTGTTACTAGAATGATTAAAAATAGAAGTGTGCCTTGTATTGCTTCCTGCTGTTGCGGGGAGCTTGGGTGGACCGACGGAGGTGGCTAGTCCTCTGTGGCTCTGGTGCAGGGCAGAGTCAGGCACACGGTATGTCTGCAGGGGAAGAGAAGCTGAGTTTGGGTTTCTTGGTGATAGGAAAGATTATTCAGGAGGTTCCACGCCCCAGTGTCTAGAGACTTTTGTGGTGGTGCAAGGTGTTGATGGTGGCTGTGTTTATGGGACAGTGACATCTAGTAAAGACAACAAAAATCAATTGTACAGTTGCATCCTTGCAGGGAGTTTATTAAGGACAAAGGGACAACTTTTCCCGCACAGAGTCAAGGTACCTAAGTCTCACATAGTTTTACAAGTGTCCTTCTGAGCTAAGAGCACGCCATGGCTGGGTGTGTTGACTGGACACATTTTCTTCTGCACACCTGTGCCTGTGATCAAATGCCTTGCATAAGAGGTCCCCGTTGGCTCCCTTATAGATTCCTTGTGCTTCCTGATCTGGAATCAGGTATGCTGTGTGAACTCATACATGTAGAGGCTGCTGCTCAGATGCCGCAGGAACCCATAGCCACTTGTCCTGCCATGCTGCCCTCTTCTTCCCACGGCTGCTGTGCTCCAGATTTGCCATGGACACCTGCCTGGTGACCACTAGAACTGACCAACAAGCACCACTGCTCTTTTGTCTGTCGCTTTTTTTTCCCCCACCCTGACCCCAGTGGGATATTGGAGCTTTGGTTCCTCTCTGTAGTGGATTGTGGTCAATGTAAGGGAGATGGAAATAAAAGCCTCCCTGCCCCCTATGCCTGTCACCTTTACTTTCCAAAGGCTTTCCATGCTCTTAGCTCAGAATGACACTTGTAAAACTATGTGAGACTTAGGTACCTTGACTCTGTGCGGGAAAAGTTGTCCCTTTGTCCTTAATAAACTCCCTGCAAGGATGCAATTGTACAATTGATTTTTGTTGTCTTTACTAGATGTCACTGTCCCATAAACACAACCTGAAACCTGGGTTTCAAATTTTTCTGCAGTTTTATTCCTAGGAGTGAACTGGGGACCACTGTGCAGACAAACTTGTGTTTTTATTTTTGCTACTGTTAAACTGCAGTTTACCCATTTAAGATTTAGAATGTTCTTTGTCCTGATAAAGTCAATGCATATGCTTACGAGTTTGCTCAACAAACAGTTGGTCGAAGGCCCGTCCTGTCCTGTCTTTCAGTATCCGAGGCATTTTGTTTTATATTTTCCCTTTCAGCAAATAAGACTTAGCAAGTAAGACTTAGAAGCAGCCAGGGCTCTGCAATAGAGCAGGATGGAGGTGGTGGGCATCTAGCCTTTGCAGTTAGATTCTACTTGCAGAACGGAAAGTGACTGATCTTATCAAAACAGCGGCAGGGGGATAAGGCATGGTCTGTGTTTTAGAGCATGAATCTGTGCAGTTTCCAGGAGGAAAGAGGTTCCTTTTGTGTAATTTATCAAAGAATCCTAAATTTATCAGTGACCCCTGGTTTCTACAGTTTTTCATAAAGGTGGAGTTTTAGTTTTTTGGTTTTGTTTTTGTCCATGATTTTGTTTTCTTATGTCTTAGTTGGAAATCTGTTTTGTAATTGTTACAACTCTAAATTTTTTCTTTTAAATGTAGTCATTAGCAAATGCTCCTCATCATGATTAGTGTTGCCAAGAAAATTAATTGCATTGTATATTTCAGTGGAGAATTATTTCCTCTTCCCTTCCCCAATTCTTGGTAGTTTGGAGAGGAGCAATCTGTTGTAAAAATCCTTAAGTGCATTTCAGCATTTATTTCTATAGCACTTTGCCAGCATCTATAAGAACCATTAAAATCACTAGCATAATAGATTTTTTTTTTTGGAGCAATTCAAAATCCAAGTGTGGGAAACATCTATGCTAAGCATGACAGTGGCGCACTGAGTATGTCAAAGGCGATAAAAATGACTACATCTTTTAAAAGTTAATTGCAATTATGAGTAACTTTTTAGTTTTTTTGTATTTTCTCTATTAGAGCTCAAATCTTTTAGAACAGGCAGTCAGAGTTACTCTTACAGATTAGACATGGTAGTCTCAAATCCAGGTCATCTCTGGAATATATGTCACTTATGTCTTCATGTTTATCTGGGGTGTAATTTAACGGCTTATCTGTCATACGGCTAACTAGTTTCTGTTGTAGAAAAATAGTGTGTATATGTATGTGTGGATGCTAAAAATAATTATAAGTACCATTCCTTAAATGCTGCCCACTTTTTAAGGCAGGATCTCTTTCTGGCCTGAAACAACCCAAATAAGCTGGGCTGGCTTGCCAGCGAGCCCTGGGGACTGAATTTAGGTCTTTGTGATCCCTAGGCAGGAGCTCTTCCCAGTTAGCTATCTCCCCAACCCCACAGCACAGCCTTTAAAAGTCTTCATGGGGCATTTCCTAGACAGCCTCTTTCTGATTTCAGTGACATCGGGAGAATGGGCGTCTGAGGCTTTCTTCCTTCCTGTGACTTTTGTCCTGACAGGTGTTTGTTCTTGGGTCCCTTTCTGGCCTTCATCTCCTCTTTTGTAAAATAAAGGGTTTGGACACATGGTCTCTGAGGTCCGTTTCCACTTGAAGTTCCTCTGAATGTGCGGATCACCTGCTGTTGTGTTCCCGCCGCGTTCATCTGTTACACTGCTTTGCTAAATTACATCTCGAATTACTGTAGTCAGCAGCTCTTTCTTCATTGTCCTCCCCCTTTGAAAGCTTTTCCTGAACAGCCATAGTACATTTGGAAAGCAAGCCTTATGGGCTGTATCATACCCCGACACCCCACACCCCCAATGGCAACAAGGGAGGAAGCCTGATTAAGACCTAAGCCATGGCCAGGCTGAGGATGAAGATGCTGTGTTCCCTCTTCTCACCAGTTTCAGTGTGAAAAGCAGTGTGTGAGGGTTGGTCATTTTGCTCAGGTAGGTTGAACAGAACTCTGGGAACACAAGGATGATGTCAAGATCTGGAAAAGAGCAAGGAGGCAATCAATGGGGATGCACTCCGTGGTTGTAGGTTTTAGATTGCTTATCCTCTGGCTTAGTGTGGCTCACCAGTCAGCAGTGGTGCTTGGGTGCGTTTCCTTAGGCAGTTTTGAAGCTTGGCTCGTGCTTATGTGTGTGTGGTGACTAATAAAGTTTCCAAGTATTAGTGAAAACTGCAGTCCATATGTAATGGTTCATGTGTATGGTATTCTTCAGAATGTTTTCATCTGTATGTGAACTAATGTGTTTGAAGAACACAGTATTTCTGGAAGGATGTTGAGCGTGGGAGTCTGCAGGACGAATGGTCTTTTGGAACCTCCCAGTTACCCGTGGATTGATAACCTGATAACCACTCAGGTTAATTTTCCGCATCTCAGGCATGCCGTATAGCCCAGGTAGCAGCAACAGCGAGTGTTTGTGCATTCAACCAGTGAAGAGGTGGCTTGTTTTGTTCCAGGTAAGGCGAGTTCCTGGGTCAAGCGGTCACCTCCATAAAACTGAAGATGGAGATTGGGAGTGGAGCGACGATGAGATGGATGAGAAGAGCGAGGAAGGAAAGGCCGCTGCCTCCCAAGAGAAGGTAACCGGCCGCCGCCACCCCTGTGCAGTCTGTGCATTGTGCTGCTGTGGTGTGTCTTGTGATTAATGGACATGTAATTGTTTTGCAGTCACGAAGAGTGAAAGAAGAAAACCCAGAGGTGAGGAATGACGATTATGTATGTATGCATGCTCGGGGTGTATTTGCATATTTGCCTGTTCATCCCTTCCTTCCCTGTTGTGGCATCGGGTCTGATCCATCTGGGAGACAGTTCTCAAAATCTCATGGAGTAGGAGAGAAAGGGAAGGCACGTAGGTTTCATTGGTCCTGATTCTGTCTGAGTCACCTTGGTCTGTTCAGATGATGACAAATTAATCTACTCTCTGAGCCTCTGCTCTCCTCAGTGGTGTGGTGTGATCGTGCTCATGAGGTAGCCAAGAGGGTTGCAAGAATCACATGAAAATCATTCAGTGGAATCCTTGGCCCTTACAGGGAGATTATTGTTTTTAGCTTGTAGTGCTAGACTATGAGAGAGTCCTGAAAGCATATAGGTAAAGTTTACTTTGTATTTTAATTCATGAAGAAAAAAAACCAGACATTAAGTGATATAAACTCCAGGTTGAATGGCTCTTTACCTTTAAAATATCTGAATGACTTAGGTAAGCAAGAAACACTCTCATCTCTGAGAACTGGTCATCTTTTTACTAAGATCATATTTTACTTCCTCCATTTGGTTAATTATCATAATGCCCAATGATGACCATATCATGCTAATACTCATAGAGCAAATTTGAGAATATTTTAATAGTCCCTGGTGCTAAACAGACTTAGTAATTAATATGTACCTTGCTCCACCTCATTACAAAACATGAAAATTTTGGCCTAGAAATGATACCCATCCAAACTTCTTTTTTTAAGTAGCAGATATTTCCTTTTGGCTAAGTGGCATACATCTTACAGTGGGTTTGAAGCATAGTAGCAGTAGCCACCGTCTCCCCTGGCCTTTCTGACCACTCTGCTGCCTCATCTCATCATGGTGAAAGGCTCCTGGGATTTGTCAGCCCACCAGTGTTGGTCTCCTTCAGACGCTGCCTTCTCTCCTGCCTGTTCTGGGAACCGCGCTCTCTTCATGCTTCCAACACAAACATCACTCTGGGGTGTTGTTCTCCACCATAGGAACAGTGGTGGACCACCTAACATGGAACGTACTGGGAAACACGTTATGTTGGGATTTTAGAATAATCTTAGCCAGGTATGATGAACTCTATCCTCTCTTGCCTACTTTCCCATTGTGGCTAGAGAAGAGCACACAGCTCAGATTTTTTCATTTGCATCCTAAGACTATCTCTAATTGAAAGCCTGAGGTCTGCTTACATGTAGAACAAGTTAAGACGCTTTAAACAGCATCATTGACTAAAAAACTGTTGCAATTTAGTCATTGTTGACTAGAAACCAGGGCAGTATTTTATTTATGTGGTTGACCCCGTTACATTCTGGATATACGCACATGAATATCCAGGCACTGGAGAAAAAATATAAAGCAGATATGAGTAGGCTATGATATTTCTTCAGCCAGAATGGGGATAAAAGTCACAAGACATTATGTGGTTAAAGTTGAGCAAAAGCCTCTTTGGAACCCCACGCTTAGACAGAGTCAGATGTGACCTTCATGAGAGCTTTGTTTGGGATAGGCCGCACGACATCCTCAGCAAACTAAGGTAGCCCATTCCCACTCTGCTGGAGAAGACCAGGAAGGCCTGAGTTGGTGCTCGTCAGTGGGGTACTGAGGGAAAGGTAGCTCCCGGGCCACAGTTGGAGGTTCTACTTTGGGAAGAATTTCCGATATGGACTTTCAAACTTTCAGCGTTAACACCATTAGCATGAAACTTACAGCCCAGCACTTTGAAAAATTGGCCCAGTTTTTAAAAAATAATGATCTTCTGGGAAACCTACCCACTAGTAATTAATAATTTGGAGCAAATGGATAATCGTCCTCTCTTATTTATCATCTTGTTCTTGGAGACAGAAGTCCATGGAGACCAAAGTTCATTAACAACAATACTAATATTAGAACTAGAGAGAACTAATTGATCAAAACTGAACCCATACCTCACGTCGGCTTGGAACTGTGTTAGGCACCGTGGGATTTATGCACAGAGAGAAGAATGCCTGCTTTCTGTGGAGTTTCTCATCTTTGGGAAGGAGTTGAGTCAAGGAAAGCCTGGGCAAGGACTGGAGTTTTAGGGAGTGTTTCCCAGCTCATAAATCTTACCTAAAGTGCCCAGTTATTTTACATTTTTGATTTTCTCTTGAGAAGTGGTTTGGATTTTCTTTTTGTCAGACTTTGAGGTAAGGACTGGCCACGTGACCTTAAAACTTTTTGTCAGGCTCTGAGGTAAGGAAGGACTGCTCACATGACCCTGTCACTTTTTGTCAGACTCTAAGTGCTTGTCATGTGACCCTGTCACTTTATGTCAGACTGAGGTAAGGACTGGTCACTTGACGCTATCATTTTTGCTTCACTCCTTTATTTTCTATGTGAAAAATGAAGTCAATTTATCTTTAAATCTAGCTCTCTTTGATTTCGTTTACCTGAGGAAGACATTCA
This sequence comes from Dicrostonyx torquatus, assembly GCA_028555095.1. Classification (NCBI taxonomy): domain Eukaryota; kingdom Metazoa; phylum Chordata; class Mammalia; order Rodentia; family Cricetidae; genus Dicrostonyx; species Dicrostonyx torquatus. The sequence goes on along the minus strand of JAQHUG010000090.1, from coordinate 3,283,716 downwards.
CCAAGACTCTCTTTTAAACAGTTCCTTTTAAAAAGCCACACATTGTAGCCGATAGAAAAGAGACTTACTGCCAATCAGAGCAAGCAAAACCTTGGAAACCATGAAGTGATTCTCAGGCCCATAGGGTTGAACTTGGTGCTCACTGTTAGGTCTGGGCAACTCGGATTTTTCCAAAGCTTCTCCCATGATTCTGACTAGGAAAACCACGGATGTCCCTCTGAATCCCGAGGCACAGAATGGCATCCGAGAGAAGGTTCTGGGTCTAAGTTCCTGGACCTTCTGCTGTGATATTTGCCTGTCTGGAATTAACAAATAAGTAAATAATTAGAGAAGGAAACATTTCCCCAATCAGCTGGAAACTTGTCTTTGTCTTGAGCTACGCAGACCCTACAAGAAGGATGTTGAAGGGTCTCCCCACCCAGTGTTGGAAAGATATGAAAGCCCTCTTTGCCGACTCTGCGATCTTACTCTCATCAGAACAGTTTTTCAGTGTGGATTTAGACTGAATTAATTTTGCTTGGTTTAACTAGAGATTAAACTGAATGTGATGATTAAATGTATTTTGTTGCTTGGTGGTTTCTCTGACGCTCGGCAGCTCTTGGATTTGCTTGCTTTACACCTCCACAAAAACAGAAAGGGCTGATGTATTCCTGAGCATAGGGTGCTGAACCCTGTTTGTCACAGGCTACACAGCCTCAGTGTCCAGCAGCTGTGGTTTGGTGCAGGTGACAGCCCTCCAGAGTACTTGTGACCAAAGTCAGACCTGTGATCAGAAATCTCCCGCGCTTCCAAACACTCGCTTATTGGTTTAGAATAATTTTCCATTTGTAGAAACGCTGCAAAGGTGGCAGACGCCTCGTGCAGTTTATGCGTTTTTTTATTATTTTTTTACATAATTAAATAATTATATTTTTTATGTAATATAATTACATAATATTTATCAGAACTTGAAAATAGATTCTGCTATGTTGTTATCAGCTAAGCTTCAGAATTCCCTTGGATTTCACTAATTTGTCTACCAATGTCCTCTTTGTGCCCTGTGGGCCCACAATCCAGCACAACACTTTGCATTTGACTGCATTGTTATTAAAAATAGAAAGAGAGAAGGCAACAGCTCTATCAGAAGGTGGGAAGCAGACAATGCCTCTTTTTTATTTTTGTTTTGTTTTGTTTCAGCTCTGAAGTGTTTACCTCTCTTTTACCAGGTCTGAGGTCCCCATCAGTGTCTATTTCCAGAGGAGTATCCAAAATTCATTTCTTATTTTCCTTCTTTCTTCCTGTCAAAATGCAAACCCACTCAAGTACTCCCCTGTAGCAAAATTGTTTAGAAGAAAAGCAATCCAACAAATTTTCTGTATATTTTTTATATTGTTGAAGGGCGACTGCCTCTCATCCTGTCTGCTTTCTTGTCGGGTTTCAGTCTAAGGTATCTGTGGCTGTGGTCTAACTTCATAGGGTGGGTCCACAGTGGTGACAGTAGGACTTGAGCCCAATTGTTATTGAATGTATTTTGTATAGGGGACCACTTTCTCACCCTGAGCATTCCTGCATGTTTGGAAGCGTCCCATGTCCTGTGCGATGGGAGTGGCTTTTTCATGACATGCAGGGTTATATTGACATGGGAAGTTGCAAGGTGTGTGGCCCCTTTGTCCAGTCCACCTGACTCACTACCTCTCTTTCCTAACGATGTGTAACA
>JAQHUG010000090.1:3221609-3271210 GCA_028555095.1 Dicrostonyx torquatus | reverse complement strand
CATTCCTAATAATCTGTGTGTCACCACAAGGTGGTGACTTACCGGAAAAGTCTAACCTGCATCCATCTCCGGCCGGAACATCATGGTGTCTGGCACACTTTCTTCTCTCCAGCCTTCTGTTCTGTCTACTCCGCCCATCTAAGGGCTGTGTCCTATTCTATAGGCCAAGGCAGCTTCTTTATTAACCAATGAAAGCAAAGAAATACAGAAGAGCCCTCCTACACCAGTTAAGAACATTAGCTGGTCTTCCAGAGGACCTGAGTTCAATTCCCAGCACCCACATGGTGGCTCACCACCATCTGTAATGAGATTTGGTGCTCTCTTCTGTCCTGCAGGCATATATGCAGGAAGAACACTGTATACATAATAAATAAAGCTTTAAAAAAAAAACAAACAAAAAACTGGATGCTTCCAGCTATGGTACCTTGTGTTCCACATGCTGTCAGGACATGGTTATGACATTTTTTTTTGATTGACTCAAGTAACAGTGTACAAATATCTTACCATTAACATACTATTAATTAAATAAAAATGTGGGCCTGAAGCGGTGGCTCTGTGGTAAAAAGTACCCGTTGCTCTCACAAACAACCCTAGTTTGTTCCCAGCACACACACTGGTCAGCTCACAACCACCTGGAACTGCTGCTCCAGGGGATCTGTTGGTCTGTCCTCATCTCCCCAGGTACACCTCCACCCCCCACACAAATAAATTGTATAAATCCTTCAGAAGTAGTCATGGGGACTGGAGATAGGGCTCAGCAGTTCAGGGCACCAGGTGCTCCTCTAGAGGACCCAGGTTCAATAACCAGCATAAGCATGGTTGCTCAGAACTCTCTGTAATTCCAGTCCTAGGGGATCTGGTACCCTCTTCTGGCCTCCGAGGACGCTGTGCACACATGGTGCACAGACATACGTGCAGGCAAAACACTCATTCACGTAAAAGAGAAATAAGGAAACAAATAAATATGATTGCATATTTGACATAAAACACTCAAGTTTTAGAATCAAGTCGTTGATTTGGGGAAATGGCAAGTCTGTGAGTTGCATCAATATGCCCATTCCTCTGCATTCATCGCTGTTCCTACATTGTCGGCTCAGCTGTGCCCATTGCCCACAATGAATCCAGCTTCCTCTGATGTAGCGGCGTCATCAGATCCTGATGGGTCAGCCAAGGCACCAGGGGAATGGCCAGGCTTCCTATGTGCAGAGCAAGGCAGTCTCTGGAATAGAATACTAACTTAACAGAAACTTGAAAGTTTAACAAAACAATTCCCTTTTTGACTGTTTTAATCTTCCCACGAAAAGGCACATGGGGAGGAATACACTTAGAAAACAATGATTTTGTAACGAAAGCTAATTTGTTAGAAAGCGTTGGTCCCTGTGTTGGCGTGAGTGTGCCAGAACTCTGTTCTCATCGTGTCATTGTTCGGGAATAATTAGTTAGTTTTCCAGCTGGTGAAATAGGGTTAATTGCATAATTCTCCAGTCAAGTGGCCGGGAGCCTTGATTAATCCCCCCCCTCCCCCAGAGGTTAACTACTATGGGCATTGAGCTCGGTTATACAAAGCATTTTCCAGTGTGCCACCCCATCAACAAACCACTTATTTACTGCCTTCTTTGTGCAAGACTTTGTTGAAAAGACAAAAGATGAGTGAGACCAGGTTTTTCCCCTCCAAGAGGTCTCCTCCCAGGCAGAGAGATCAGATTCTGCACAAATGATGCTAATGCAAGGTAGAAAGTGAGAGACGCAATAGAAGACAGGTAAAAAGGAGAGCTGTGAGCAGTTAGGAGTAGGCGAGAGCCTTTTTGTCCAGATGTTACCTTTGGTGTGCTTGTTCCCATAGTAACCGGTGTTTATGCTTTTCAGTAGCTCCAATTTGAGCAGAGTACTAGGTAGGAGGCATCCAGGGGCAGCGTCAGGCTGCTGGCCTCTGTAAGGGACTTGCAGTCTTTCATTATTTCTGACAAGACTACTTTTGCTTTTCCATAAAGTGATAATGTGTTATTTTGTAGGTGACAAATTATTAGAAATGCAGTTCTCTAGTCTGAAACATACTTGTCATTTTACTCAACTCTTAGGATGTTCTTGTTCAGGTATTTTTTTTTTCTTTGTGAACCAGAGAAATCGTTGTATGTTTACTTATCATTAGTGGCATCCTACAAAATGACGAAGACCCAGTGTGTGCCAGATGCTCTGAGCAGCATGCTATGTGATTTGTCTTGCTTAATCATCATTTACTATTAAAATATCAAGACTAGGACTGACGTTTCATAGGTAAGAGTACACCGTTCAAAGTCCTGCAGAAATTTTCCATCACTATAAAACCTTTAAGCCAGCGGTTCTCAGTCTTCCTAATGCTGAGACCCTTTAACTTCATGTTGTGGTGACCTCCATGCATGAGATTATTTCATTGCTACTTCATAACTCTGATTTTCCTGCTGCTATGAATCATAATGTAAATGTCTGACCTGCAAGATATGTGACCTGATATGATATGTAATCCGCGATCCCTGTGGGGGGGGTCAAGACCCACACATTGAGAACTGCTGATTTGACATTAATGGTCTCCCTCCTCACTCTCCTGAACACATCAGTTTTTGTTCTCCTCCGCTTGACCTGTGGCCTTGCTTTACTTGGTTCTCTCTTGAATGCCTTCAGAAATGAATATACGGCAGGATTGCTAACCCTTCAGTCTTCTCATTAGCACGCTCTGTGCATATTCTTTTAACAATGCTCCCTGATAAACTCATCATTGATGTTGTGACGGAAATACCTGAAAATATTTTCCTTGGGGATGTTGAAGGCGATGATTGAAATGCCAACGAGTGTTGCTGATGTTAGGTAATCTCAAAAGCATGTCCCATCTCTTGCCTGCTTCACTGTTTCCTCTCCATCCACACTTGCTGCCAACAGATGACAAGGGAAGCCCCGAGTGAGCTCTTAGGTGCATTTCCTGTGGTCCTGAAGCTACTTTGCTTAGACTGGCAGGCATCTGGAACTTATGCTAATCCAGTGTCTTGGTGAGGTGACACAGAGATATGTAAATATATACGATGCAAGCTGGTATAGGGTGTCATGTTTTGTATATACAAATTTCACCTGCAAGTAAACATGGTAAGTGAAGAATGGTTTTATATTCACAAAGATTTGGTCAAGTAATGGGAGCGAAATAGAAGATTAAAATCAACTAATTGTGAGATGCCAGCTTAATATTTATATATAATTTGAGCCAGAAGACTTTGAGTCCAAATATTATTGGCAATTAAGTATAGAGTTTTTAAAAGTTGTCAGTTTTGGGTATTGCAGCATATAAAAATGTGTGCTAGGAAGTCGATAAAGTGAATACACACTATATTATCACAAGAACCCGAGTCTTACTTCTAGCACCCACATAACATCCTTAATGTGATAGTGCATGTGTCCTCTAAGCCCTAGGGAAACAAAGACAGTGAGGTCCCTGGGGCTCCCTGGCCAGTCTTCCTAGTCCAGCTGGCAGGCCCTAGGGACCAGTAAGAGAACCTGCCTGGGAAAAAAATAACAACAAAAAAACAAAACAAACTCCTGAGGAACAACATGGAAAGTTGACAACTGGCCTCTACATACGCATGTTTGTCCCAGCTGCCCAGGACCAAAATAATCACACAGAAACTGTATTAATTAAATCATTGCTTGGCCCAGTAACTCTAGCTTCTTATTGACTAACTCTTACGTATTAATTTAACTCATTTCTATTAATTTGTGTATCGCCACATGGCTGTGGCTTACCAGCTACAGTTCCGTCTGGCTCCAGCGGGGCTCCATGGCTTCTCTTTGACTCAGCTCTTCTTTCTCCCAGCATTCAGTTTAGTTTCTCCTGCCTACCTCTGTTCTTTTGCCCTACAGGCCAAGCCAGTTTTTCTTTATTAATTAACCAATCGTATTCATAGCATACAAAGGGGAATCCCACACACACCAGCACCACACATATAAGCATTCACACATGTACACACTGTATATACATTATATATTTCTTATTGCTTGTGTTGTACAAGAGCGATACCTGAAGAAACAGCAATCCCATTTGCAGTGAAGTTTTCACTTTATCAATTGTTTGTAGACTGTGGGAAGTCTGTAGATAGACAACAGAGTAACAGAGTGAGAGGCAGAGCACATGGGGTTCTTGAAGATCTGGTTGTGACTCATGGGTACCTGAGGATACCAGCATCCCCATAGCAGCAGCCATGTCATGGCTGAGTCTTGCAGCTAGATCCTGCTAAAGGGCCCACACCGACAAACTGCAGAGGTGGAAGGCCCCTACTCATGACTTGCTCACCAGAAGCTGAACACAGAGATTAGGGTTCATCTTGAAATCAACCTTTGGGGGTTCATTTCTTTATTGATTCTTTGTGGGTTTCAATATCATGCATCCCGATCCCATCCATCTCCCTGTCCCTCAGAGCATCCTGGGAGGTGGGAGCTGACATGCATGACTTGATAGCTAGAAGAGGTAGGAAATTAGCTTTGAGTTCTTAGAACTAACTCCATATTGTTCCCAGCACATGACAGACACTTAGTCACATGTTTTCACACACAGGGCAACTATAATTCTTAAGAAAAGACATTTCACTAACTTTTTATAATGAGATGACTCACACAGTTGTTTATATGGGCAGTTCTTTATTTCTTTACATCACAACACAGAGCACACTTAATTGATAGATTTTAATTATAAAAATTCCCAATCAGCTTGATACTTGGGTATAACCTCTGTCTTCTCTTCTTTTAAATGTTCTGGATTTAAAACAAACACAGGGTCTGTGCTACAGATTCTGAGGACAGTGTGTGTATGTGTGTGTGTGTGTGTGTGTGTGTGTGTGTGTGTAAGAGAAACCACATTGAGTGTATACATGCCTGAGCATTCTTTATCGAATGTGACATGCAGTGTGAATTGCTCCTCTAGGCTCTTCTCAGCAGTCTCTAGTGCCTCTTCTCCTTTAGGGTTCCCAGTCTCGGTGTTTACTCCTTACAGTGCCCGCATATTATACTTCTTTCCCCAGACTTCCCTGTGACAGCATGTTCCCTAACTGTGGTAGTTTGAATGAAAATGGCCCCCATAGGCTCATAGGGAGTGGCACTATTTCAAAGTGTTAGGATATGTGGCCTTGTTGGAAGAGTTGTGGCCCGATGGGAGGATGTGTGTCACTGGGAGGTGGGCCTTGAGGTTTCAGAAGTTCAAGCCAAGCCCTGTGGTGCTCTCTGTCTTCTTGCTGCCTGCCAATCCAGACGTGGAACTTTCAGCTCCTTCTCCAGCACCATGGTGCCTGTGTGCTGCTATGCTTCTGGCCATGACGTTAATGGACTAAAGCTCCGAGCCTACAAGCCATCTCCAATTAAACATGTTCCTCTTTAAGAGTTACCATGTTCATGGTGTCTCTTCACAGCAATAGAAACTTAAGACACCTAGTAAAACCATTTCCTAGTCCACTCTTTTTCCCATTGGAAGAATACTGAAGCCCTGTACTTCTAATTTGATCATTAAGCAGCTAAAATGTGGAAGCTGTCATGCTCCTTTATAGCTTCCTAGGTCTTCTTAAGGACCCTCTCATCTGGCCTCAGAGAAGTGAGATGCACTGTGCCGTGTTCCATGACCCATCAGTGCCAGGAATCAAGCACATTTGAGAGTGGAGCAGAGGCTGCCCTGCCTTGCTGTGCTTCTATGGTCAATCCCAATGCCATACAACAGGCAATTGTCTCTGGGCCGCTGGGTCACACCCCGAGACTGACACATCTTCTGTGAGTTCTTGCTTCTTTCTTATGACTCTTTGATGTCCTTGCATGCAAAACCATGTCTTAAAAGTAGTGGACACTTTCCGAAGTTTGGGTGACATTTAAGTCAATGTAAATCACCTGATACTTTGACTGACAACTGCCTGAAGTTTTAACAAATGCCTTCACATTTAATTTTCTTCTTTCTGCTCTTGTAGAGTCTCTCTCCCTTCTCCTGTTTTCTATTCTACCTTTCTAGCTGCCGCTAGAGTAACCTCCTGCTCTTTAACAGTCTAAATCCTCCCCAATTTTACCAGGGGCGGTTGACTCTTAGGACTTGTCTTCTTGATCAGTACTGAATTAATTCTAGAGACTGTTTGGAAAGTCATTTCTGTTCTCGGTGCTGCATCCCTAGAGATAACGAGGCGTAAGATTTTTTTTCTTCAATATTGAGTCTTGGAATCATAACAAGGGCATTTCATTTGGGGCTTTCCTGCGTATTAACTTTTTCTTCCCATTGGAAGTAGGCTTCTTGGAGTTAATTTCCACTTTATTTTGCAATCCTCAATGCACTAGAAAACTTTGTCCTTCTTGGGGAAATTCGTATAATTCACTGGTTCTGTTGTGGGAAATCTCTGCTGTTCAGTGAGCTTCTTTGCGTGGTCTTGGTATTCATCTGCTGTCACCACCATACCCAATTTCTGCAAGCCCAGTGGCAAGCACAGGTTGTTTAGATGTCTAGGTCTGAAGATCACTGTGCCCAGGGAGGCCCTTGGGGTTATTTTCTTTCCTTACAGCCCCCAACTTCTAGGAGCTTGTCCTGTTCCCCAGTCCTACGTCAGCAGCGGCATGCATCCCTGCGCCTGTTGTTGTAGCCTCCTTTGAGCACACTGAGGAAGTCTGTGCAGGTAAGAGCCCTTGCGATTCAAATGAGCTCCCCAGGGTAACTTCTCTCTGAAATACTCTAACCACATCCGCACAAAATCACATCTGATGTATTGGTAGCACATACGGGTTCTGAGCTTCAGCCCTGAACATATTTAGCTGTCTGTAACTCTGATGGTAAAGACACAGTTTGTGTCTTGTCAGTTAAAGGAATATAACTTTTTTTTTCTGGCTTTTGTCATATTTTCTTTCTGTTCTGCCCCACATCTCGGGTAGTATTTCTGAGGCTGATATCTGGCATCTCTTAACACTGAGACTCACCTGAAGATAGGCAGTGAAATTTCTTGGCTTTGGGTTCTTAGTGTGACTCTTTGTGGGGACCCAGCTTCTATAGCATGCTGGATGCCACAAAGAAGATGGACATACCTAGGATTCTTAACACTGTATGTCTTTGTGATGTACTAGAAACAATTACAGTGAAATTTGCCATCTCTTATATAAGGCAGTTTATGGAAGCGTGGTTTCCCACAGTGTCTCCAAGGCAGAGGTTCAAATCCGCAAAGTGCTGTTCTTTAGACTCTGACATCCAGCTCTTTGCTGGTGTATCTGTAGAGTGTGTTAAGTTTTTCATTTGTGATAAGTACTGCTGCTCTTTGTGACTGATTATTTCTCAAGGAAGAGTATGAACATAGACACAGGGTGGGAAACAGGGTACAATCAAGGAATTCCAAGTTTTCAGTCATGGAAGAAATGATCACTGTTCTGGCTAGAACTACCTGCTTCCTAACTCCACGGGAGACAGTCTTCTTTACTGTGCTTCTAAGGGGGTAGAATAGATACTAAAGCAATTCTCACTTAAAAAGAAATGAGCAAAAGCCTCAAAATGCCAAGTTTATGAGTTAACTTTATGTGACCAGAGTCACACTCCAATTTTGTATCTGAGTAGAAATTCCAGCTTGTGTTCTCTGATCCTGGGGGATCCTCATCTAAGGACTGTTTAGCATAGCTAAGAGTGAGGGAGAAAGTCCTCTAAATACATTGGCAGAGACTGTTAAAAACTTTATGCTTTGGTGATTTATATTTTTTTTGTGTGTAGTAAGTGGAAAATAAAAAATACTTTGGAAGAGATCTGCTAAAACAGTTGTCAAACTTTTGGGTAGCTTGGAAACTCACATTTTCCTTCCTCACTGTCTCCACTCCTGCCACTGGAACCTGATGAGTGTCTTCCAGTTGTTACTGGGAGAAAACTGGGCGGGGGTTGCTTGGGGTAAAGGAGAGTTCTCGTTCAACCCATAGTCACGTGGTTCCCGAGTCTTCTGTTGATCATTGCTTTTCTTTGAGCATCAACAGAATGGCTGGGCTGAGGCCTAACAGTTAAAATGTGCTTGGTGACCCTCGTGAGCAGGATATTGCTGGCTGTTGCATGTGTGAATGGTGATGAGACCTGTCTGAAGAACACCTTGTTCCCTTAGGAGTTGACTGTCCTGGGTGGTGGGATTCCACCAAGGGTATTGCATGGGGGTAAAGGAAGCCCTGAGTCTAATCACCTGATAACTCTACCCAAGAAATGACCCTCAGAATTGAAGAATTGGGGGAACTAGGATGCCAGAGTTTGCACATGGTGTCATGGCAGGGTGCTGATCGCTGGTGGCCTGGTGGGAGTAAAGCAAAGATGTAACTGGAGAAGGCCAAGAGTCCATAGGAAAACAAGCAGAAAGAAAAAGAAGGAGCCAGTGATTGGCTGGCATGGAAGTTGACACTGTGTCTTTCAGCAGATCTTATGTACCCGTTTCCTAGATAGGGACAAAGTCTAGAGGTGACCTTACGAGTCCACGTTTCTTGATCCAAGTTTCTGAAAAGTAATATACATGGAAAAGGAGGTAGAAAATGTGATGTGTGAAGGAATTATGGCGGAATAAAAGTCTGTCTTTTGATAGTTTTTTTCAGCAGTATTTGGATACACAGAGTTATTAGACCTTATCTCCCAAGGTTTCAACCGCGAGCCCAGTAGAAACAGATTGTTGTGCTTGTCTCAGACCTACATCAAAACTGTTTTTCTGTTCTTTTTTTTTTTTTTTTAAGAAAATGAAACTGCAGTCTTGATAATCTGCTTAACTCAGTGAATCCCTACTGAGTTAAGTAACTTTAATTTCAAAAGGAAAAGAGGAATTTTGACGTATTGTGGAATTTGTATATCAGAGGTGTTGTCTAGTGTACCTGGACACAGAATCCGTGTGGGAGCCCTCTTCAAAATCCTGTGCCACGGTTTTCTTTGTAAAGCTATGTCTCTTTCCTAAAAGGTGCATAAGGGTGCCTACTCAGGGTGAGAAGGTGGACCATTTTCCCTGACACATGGATCTCTCATACCGTTCCTCTGTGGTAGTCACCAGCAAGTCAGAGCACACTGCAGTGGGACCTTGGAGACAGCTCCTGAGGCCCTGTATGGAGAGCGCGTCATTGTGCTGGCTGTTTGTCCGTGTGCTGGCTGTTTGTCTCTCTGCTGGCTGTTTTTCTCTGTCCTGGCTGTTTGTCCGTGTGCTGGCTGTTTGTCCCTGTGCTGGCTGTTTGTCCATGTGCTGGCTGTTTGTCCGTGTGCTGGCTGTTTGTCTCTCTGCTGGCTGTTTGTCTCTGTCCTGGCTATTTGTCCGTGTGCTGGCTGTTTGTCCGTGTTATTTTAATGCAGAAGCCGGAGATCCAGGAACTCAGGCTCTGCTGGGAGCTGCCTCTGGTTTTATAGCTCCTTGTAGAGGGACAGACAGATGGAAGGTCAGCCCGTGAGAACGCTGATGGGGTCGCAGGCCCCAAGCCACTCTCTGTTTGTGATTTGATCACACTACTTCACTCCCTCCCGTGGAAGAAAAGGCCTTCTCTGAGAATGTTCAGATGAAATATTAGTTCCCTAAAAGGCTTAAAATGAATGTTTATTACCACAGCATGGGCTGTACCATTTTAAACTATCACATTGTAAATCACACCCCAGATCCAAGCCAGACTGGCCTTTGACTGCATTAGCCCAACTGCCCCGTGGCGGGGACGTGTTGTGCTTTGCTTGCAGTATTTTTAGCAACGTCCAAGTAGCCAGGAAGAACCTTTCCATTTCTCAGAGTATTCTATTTCTCTCATCTCTCCTTTTCCTGAATAAAATGAGAACAGAAAGAAAATGGTGAACTCTGAACATCAGAGACGAAAAGATACTTAATCTTATATTTATTCTTCTTCAGTTTGTACTTTCTGGGGTAAAAATAAAAAAAAATGTAACTTTTTTCTGTCACTACCTAGAACCAGTTCTGTTGGCTCTTTCTTCCTGCTTTAGCGTCTTGAGCATTGGGACACTAAGGGCTGCCGTCCTCTGAGGCAGTTATGCCAAGGTTGGCTCTTCCATAGAGACTTTGGGGCTCTGAGGGGTTTTAGGATACCTGAGTTTTCCCCTTCAGCTGAGGAAGTGATCTGTAGTCCTTAACAAGACAGGTAAGGGCAAGAGGGCTGGACTGTAGCCACCTTCTGGATTGATCCATCGCCACACCATGGCACAAGTGTGTGTGCCCAAGCATGCACCAAAGCCCCCTCTCCTTTGCACCTTGCCTGTGTTGGTGGTTTTCTCTTATTTTCTGAAGGAATAAGACATCCGCGAACTGCCGGCTTTCCCTCCTTGCACGCACCTCTGTCTCTATAGATGATTCTCTAGGGACAAGCTGGACTTGGATTGCTGATGGGAAGGAATTTCATGCTTCCTGGGCTGACGGTTCATGGTGGATTTTGTCACTTTGCCGTCCCCACCAATACTTTCTTTATGTAAACAATGGTTAGGGGAAAAGCCAAGCAGTGGTAGTGCATGCCTTTAATCTCAGCACTTGGGAGGCAGAAGCAGGTAGATCTCTGAGTTCAAGGCCAGCCTGGTCTACAAAGTGAGTTCCAGGACAGCCAGAGCTATTAGACAGAGAAACCCTGTCTTTTTTTTTGGGGGGGGGGGAGAACAAACAATGGCTGGAGGAGTAAGAGGTCATAGTAGGGGCTGGTACTGTCATTTCGTCTAGTAATTAAAATGCCACGAGAAGTTGCTCATCATTAATAATTGTAGCACTCTTTAGAATGTGAGCACCTGATATTCGTTCTTCATTAACATTGAAACAAACACTCCGAAGTGGCCGCTCATCCCTGTGCACTGTGAAACAAACCCTCCGAAGTGGCCACTCATCCCTGTGCACTGTGAATGTCTTCTGGGTGAGTTGCACGGGCAATGTTATGAGACATACAATTTGACCTTTCACAAACGTATTAGACTTGAATAATCTAGAGATATAAATATGGAAAATACCAAATAACTACACAGAGGAATCTATGTTGGATATTCAAGTAGTACAACTTAGAATAATATCACAATATATTGAGTGTCAGTGTGACCTAGAGGTCTCTCTGGTGTGCTAGAAAGGACTTGGAGCAAGGACCTCTCCTTTTCCCCTCTAAAGCCAGCTGGTTTTATGTGTACATCCCTGCCCGGCTCAGGGGAGAGGGAGCATATGAAAATGGAGCGGGTGGGTATCAAGGCATGTTGGGGATCCTGCTCTCGGGAATAGGTGTCATGTGCTCTGCAGAACAAAGGAAGAAGTGCTAAGCTCAAAGAAGGCATTGTTTTGGGGCTGACTCTATTATATTTTACCAGACTGATTTCAAAATAAAATTATTTTTTACTGTAATTTCTTTTTTGGTCACAATTTAAGATACAAAGGAGGACATTGGTTATCTTTTATCTGAAATGCTTCAGATAAGAAATAATTTGTATTTCAGATTATTGTAGATTTTGAAGTATTCATACATACATCTCTATGTAAGTGTGTAGATATATCATGAGTTATATAAGGAATGGGCCCCAGCTCTGAACACAGAATTCACTTAAGTTTCATAAATGTGCACTGTATAGCCTGCAGGTAAATTTGCATGACATTTTTACTGCACCTGTGTTTTGACTCTAACCCATCAAATGATGACAAGTGTGGAATTTTCGCCTTGTGATGTCACGTGGGTATTGGGAGAGTTTCAGACTTTGGAGTGTGTTTTGGCATTTGGATTATCAGATGAGGAAGGCTCAACCGATAGTTCAGTTCATTTTCTAAACGAAATGATGCAGCCTATAAAACTGCGTGGATGTTCTTTGTTGACTCCTTTTCTTATTCCTGTTAGCAGAACAATTCATCTGCAGTGTGCTTGTTTTGCATATCTACCAGGAAGGAATAAATGATCTTTTATGTTATTACGGTTACTTAAAAGGGCATTTCAAAATAGCTGCTTTCTTTTGACCGTGGGCCTGTTTGGTTCGCTACCTGGTGGGACATTTAGATATGAATGATTGTTTGCCCAATGTCCTGTGGCATGTAGCCAACCCCCAGTTTCCTTCCACACATCTGTCTTCTCATCACATGGGTTAGACAAGTCTCCACTGGCTCACCTTCCTGATAAAGTCCCAGTGGCTTGACTGGTGTGTAGGTTTCATGAATCTCAGCCCAGGATTTCTTCTCTATCAGAACCACTGGATCGTCCCTGCTTCCCTCTATGCCTTGGAGAACTATCACCAGTTGCTCTTTTTCTTTCTTTCTTTCTTTTTTAAAAAGCTTTTTGGTCATAGTCTAGTATTTTATCAAAATTACTTAAGGACCAACCAAGCAGGTGCTCAGTAGTCCCGCTTAATGGCCTCATGGTGTTCAGTAAATCACTGTATTTAAGACTCCAGACTTACCACAGAGGCCTTGGACTTCCAGTTGCATATTGAGTGATAACGGAAGGACACGCATCTAATTTTTCTCTCCAGTTTTCGACTATATTATTACTGTTGAAACTACAGAAAGGTCCATTAAGTCTCAGATTGCCTTAAAGGGAGGTTATCTCTGCTGTTCAACTGACAACACCCTTGATGTACTGAACAGTATTACAAGGACTTTCCCCCGTCCCTCAGAAGTCAGCGGTTTTTATTTATACATGCCTGCATGACCCAGAAGGCAGGAGCCATATAAAATGATTTTAACTTACTGCACTGATGACCAAGGACTTTCAAACAGCGTCCCCTGAGAAGGGATGGTGATCACGTTTATAAAGTACTGTGCGGCCTCTGACTTGAATTGTTGCTTTCTGCTAGGTAAAGCCTCACAGTAGTGCTCTTATTAAAATCATAATGTTCTGAAAAAATTATTGTGAATACGGGAACAAATCCCCACTCTGGGGATTTCTTTACTACATATTTGCAGTCTTGTGAGGACAAATAAAAAAAATAGGAGTTAAAATCCTCTTACCTTAAAGTGTTCATAATAATGCTTCTGAGTGCCCAGGGTCAGAAACTGTAGGAAGATAGAAATCTTCAGGGAGAGAATGTACTGTTCACATGGCAGATGAGGTCAGAAGCCAGGGCAGGGGCCGGAAAAGGGACTGAGTGGAGGCTTGGGTCTCTGCCAGCGTGGGAAGTGCCTGTGCTGCGATATGCTGCGACTCTGACTTAACCCTAAAGTATTGTTCCCATCCCTGCCAGGTCAGTTCTGCAAGGAGGATCTTCAGAGAGGATGCACACTGGCATTGCAATTCTGTTTTAGGATTTAAAGCAGCTTCGAAAGGATTTAATCAAACAGGGAAATATGTTTAGCTACATTTCGGGGTGGGGATTTGTGGGGTTTCCCTCCATATACACACAGCTAATTGCTTCTGTTATTGTGGATTGCTTTGTTTATTTTCAATTAAGAAATTAGAAGTCGTCAGTTTCTGGATTAGACTTGCCTTCATTAGTTATTGGTGGGTGGCTTTGGCTTTTGTTTTTGTTTTTTGCTATCAGTGACTAATAAATAGAACTCAGATTAATTAATTCCATTTGTTCCACAAACATTTTGTCTTACTACTTAAGCCTATGTCAAATGCTGAGCTGGAACTATGCTTTTAAATAAATAAAAAAACAAAACAAGTTAAATGCTGAAGGAAAGCACACAGCTGGTCTCTGGGTAGCAACAGGCTTTGGACTTTAGTTTTTCTTAGCTCGATTTCTAGCAATTGGAAGGTGAATGGGGATGAACTAAGACAGAGAGGACAGAGGCCAGAACATAGTATGGAAGGGTGACTGGACTTGACAAATCATAATAAATCTCTAGTCACCTTCTAGCATTTATATTTTATTTGGCATGTACTTTTTTTTTTTTTTTTTACGGGTGCAGCTTTTTTAAAATATAGGAATACCCAGACCCTACCCTAAGCTCTCCCTTGAGCTGCGCCGACCTGGCTAGAAACAGAAACCGGACTCCAGCTTTCCTGTTCATTGTGAGTATACAGCAGAAGACGCTCCTCCGAGTGTAGGTTGTATAGGAAGGTGATTTCCGAAGAGCGAACTCTCCCATGCATGGATGCTCGCCCCCACAGCCCTGTCAACCTGAGCCTGCCCTGTGCCATCTGATAGACACTTGGTCATCTGATAGATTCAGACCTAGACCACAGAACAGAATGGAAACTCACTGAAGTAATTAGCTATCCGTGGATAATATATTAGGAGAGGAGGGAGACATTGATTCAGACCAGAGGCAGGAAGACTAGAAGGCACAAACCCGCTTCCAATAAAAACCATGCACTTAATCACAGAAGCCTCATAGGCTTCTGTCCACAGCCTTGGTTGCAGGAAGTCGCCCAGGAGCATTTCTGTTGGATTTTCATTTAGTGCTTATATTCTTGTCTCTGCTTCCAGACTGCTAGGTCTTAGCCTGGATTCTGTACTGACTTCTAATGTTGATATGTCTTTGTGGACCCCTTGACTTTCCACCTGGAGTTCTTCTGGGGAGCTGCACGGCACTCACCTTGGCTGTTGTCTTTGCTTCTCATCTTTGTGTTTTCAGAGGTTGAAAGCATCCCACCTGGGCCAGTTTTGAAGCCTTCTCTAAAGGATGCTGGCTTAGATATAAATTCAGGAAAAGAACCCGGCAGAGCACTTTCATGCCAGTATTTGAGAATATACTAGTTACTACCAATGAAGGCATAAACAGTGCACAAAAAAATGCTTTTCAAATTGTGTTGTTTTGAACTGGGCAAGATGTGCTTTTAAGTGGGGGGAGGGTTGAATAATGGTGTAGACAAAGGATTGACAAGACACATCCTAGAACTATGCAGAGGAACTCAAGTTGAGCCAACATTGATGTGTGTGTGAGAACTGGATGGTTTATTTCTTCCTTGCCTTCTCCAAAGGAAGATAGGAAGTAGCTCATACAAAAAACATAGAGTAGGACGTACACGGGATGAAGCCAACACGCAAACATAAACATCTCTTGAGAAGGGAAAGAAAATTGGCTCAGGAAAAAGTTGTGCAGTTACAATTACTGTGACAGGAAATCGTGTTGCCTCATTAGCAGCCTGGACATTAGAACTCTCCTAGTGGTTTTCCTTTCCCAGATTTAAAACACTGTACATGCTTTTTCTTGAAACCAAATCCAAGAAGAATGTAATTCGTGTTCTTTTCAGTGAAGAATTCTGGATAACAGTACAGGCCTTGGCCTGTGGTGTTTCTTTCAAGGAGCGAAACAAATGTTCTTAAGTAGCATTTTCTTAGATTGAACTACTTTAGAAGCCACAGGCTTGTCTTCATCTATTTAAAGCATCAGGTTAGTCCTTCAGGGCCTAAGCCAGGTTCTTGTCTATTTTATTTCCTGCAATCTGCTCTGAGAAGAGAGCCCTGAACTGAAAATGAAGGAAATGCCTTTGACAGAGAAAGGGTAGCAGTTAGTCCTCAAAACGAGAGCTGACAGTCACCAGCAGTGCCATGAGATCTGGGTTGCTTGGGAAGAATTCTCATGTTTACAGGCCACGTGAGCAATTACCTTTCTTAGGAAAATTGAAGAATCTGACTTTGAATTCACCCAGAGAAAGGGGATCCCTCTCCCTACATGTTGCAAAGAGTGTAGAGATAGATTGTGCAATTTTCAAAAAGAGAAGCCTGAAATCCTTCTCCATAGTTCTCCGTGTAGGTCTTACCTGTAAACCATACAATAGAGATGAGATTTTAGCTGAGAAATCACTTTTCCTACAGAATGGAACAGTAGCTTGCTACCCCTTGACTGGTGTATTCTTTGGAACTTTTATTGTCCTTCGTTCTAAATATATCTCCAACAATTCGCAAGGAAGAAAGGATTGCTCGCTTCTGTTGTAATTTTCAGAAGTGTCTATCACGGTGTGCCTAGACCCAGCGTCTGAATACTGAGCATGTTAAAGAGCACACTCAGGAGTCAGGTGCTCCTGGACATGACGAGGGACATCTTTACACTCAAGGTCCTCCGTCAGACTTTATCTCCATGCAGTCGAGGACAAGTGCTGTATAATTGCTCATAGGTATCCTCTGAGCCTACCGTAGTTCCTGGTACAGGGAGCTCCTAAAAACACTTGCTATTGAAGATAGATTAGTGGTTGGAGAGATGGCCCAATTTTGTGAAGAGCTTGCTGCTCAATCAGGAGAACCCAGAGTTCCGTAGACGCCAAGGTTGACAACCTGCACCCAGAATCCCAGCACTGGGCGTTGGCTATAGGAAGATGTCTGGAGATCACTGGCCTGCCGGTTTAGCCAGATAATCTAGCTCAGTGATTCTCAGCCTTTGGGGGTCAGATGGCCCTTTCACAGTGGCTGCCTAAGGCCATCAAAAAGCACAGATATTTACATTACAATTGGTAACAGTAGCAAAATTATAGTTATGCAGTAGCAATGAAAATAATTTTATGGTTGGGGGTCTCCAGAACATGAGGAACTGTATTAAAGGGTTGCAACATTAGGAAGTTTGAGAGCCACTGATCTAGCTGTTAGTTCAATGAGAGACACTGTCTCAAAAGCAAACAGAGAGGAATCGAGGAAGATACCTATGTCAACCCTTGGTCTCCATATTCACACACTTGTGCACTGTGCACTCACACCCACACCCAGGAGCACACACAAACATACACACACACTTGCACATAAAAAAAAGGCAGATGGGTAGAGCTTCTTCCAAATCATCTTAAAACCAAGGCTATGCTTAAATATATTTAATAAAAAGGAAATTGGAAGACACTCCTTTGAAAGTCCCGTTTGATGGGGGATGCGTGTTAAGACTTACATCAGCCACTGGACTTCCATTATGCATAAAGGCCACGGAATGGTGAGCATAGGATCTGTGTCGCTCTCTTAGCGCACAGACATATGAACTTGGCCTGTTCAATTCATGCGTACGTTTAGAGTGGGTATTCGGCAGCAAAGTGGTGCTGTGCCAGCTGCCAGGAGGAAAGAGCCCTTTGCAGTTGGCAGAGAAGATGGACATGCGCAGACGGTTTTAGTCTGATGAGTTAAGTCCTTGATAATCCAGATTTTCAAAAATAGAAACATCTTCTCAGTGAGGGGAGAAGCATTTATGTTTTGAAACCTTAGCTCAGTTATCTGGGTCCTTTTAAAAGTCTTCGTTGCTCAAATGACAATGAGTCTTTGTGATACAGTTTGATGCATCTTTTCCCAAAGCAGTGCATGCTCTCTAGAGGAAATTTACAAAACTATAAAGAAGAAAATGGCTACACGTCGGGCCATTTCTCAGAAATGAATGCTATCAACGTTTCAATGTATTTCTCCATTTTCCTTTTATACTAGGTATCTTTTTAAAAACTTATTCCAATTACACTGCATTCGCAGCTTTGTACTTTGCTGTTTACACTTAGGATTATTATGCCATCACCGTTTTGCATGTCATTAGAAATTGTTTCTATAAACAGAATTTTAATAGCTGCATGCTATCATAGCTTGTGGTTATTTCGCTGCAGTTTATTCGACTATCTTCTCGTCATTGGAGAGTTAATTTGGTTCCAGTTTTTTTTTTTTTTTTTTACCACCATAAACAGTACTCTAAAAGCTGGCTTATGTATAGAAAACTGTGAGTTTTCTAATTTATTTCACATAACAAATTCATCGATGTGGAATGGCGTCATGGGATATAACGTTATTAAATTTTTTTGGAAGCACGTTGCCAAACGATATTGTCAAAAGCGGTATCGGCTTATACCCATGATGGCCGCGAAGGAAGCTCTAACAGGATGTGGCCTTACCAGCATTTTTCATCCCTGCTATCATTTTGTAATTTTTGCTGATTTAATTTTATAGACTAGCTAGGAGTGATAGAATTGTATCGTTTGCATTTTTGCTGAGCCAAATCTTAAAGTCCTCAGGTGGACAGGTTGAGGAGGCTCGGAAAAGACCGTTGGGAAGTTAATGAGTTTCCAGTCCCCTAAAATAATTCACTCTATATTGAAAAATAGAATTTTCTTTTAAAAGTTAATTGTACTTGAAAAAAATTATACCTAAAATTGTACATGTGCTTGTGAGCAGATTGATGTTTCTATTATTACTCTAAAAGCGTTCATGCCGTGTCCCCAAATGTGACTTTATCTAAACAAGGCAAGCCTGAAGTTTCCTCTTGAAATGAAATGTTTATTATAAATCAGAGAAACAAATTAAGTTATCCTGGCTAACTCTGAATGTACCCTTTCAGAATGAAATGTTATAGTGTAGCCTGTTCGTCTCACCTCTTTCCTAGCCTCTCTGTGAAGACCCCTGACAAGTATGCCCCTACCCTCCCCACCCCCTCCCTCTGCCAGTGGAGAGTCTTGCTGCCAGGTTTTTTGTTGTTGTTGTTTTTTTTTTTTTTTTTTTTTTTTTTACTGGCTTTTAGAAAACAGAAGAGATGTCTGAGGGTCACTCAAGTAGGTGAATGTCAGCCACCAAGAGATACCCAGGTGACTCTGCAGAACATCCACCCCCTCTCTGAGCATCATTGCTCCTAAACCTGCCTGGTTATATGGCTCACCATCCTTGTTCCTGCCATGGAAGGTTACGCCCATTTCTGGAAGATGTGTTGCTTCGACTACACCGGGCTCGTCTGAACCTTGGAAGTAGTCAGTAATGTGCCCCCTTTGTTTTCAAAGGTGCAAACCTCCTTGTTTCTGACTCTAGCAGAGTCCTGTAGTGTGACCTCCTAATGATTAAAGAGTGCATGAATAAGTGAACTGGAAGACGTGTGTCAATCTTCCTTTCTAGTTATGTCATCTTCCACCCCAGGCAGCAGCTGCTTTGTGTGTGTAAGCTCGGTCTGCAGCTAACCCTGATTGGAGCTGTACCAACAGGGAAGGTTGGTTCTAGGCCGACCTGTCCTTGTCTGTCTTAATGGAGGCAATCTGCAAAGTAGCTTTGAAGTCCCTCAGCTATCTTTTCCTCAGTTTTGGAATTTAATAGACTCGACTTTTCTTTATGCTAAGCATTTGCCAGTTGATGCCAGGTATTGTGAAGGTTCAGAATTGCTGCTTGGTGCAAGTATTAGCAATTCTCTTTAAGGAATGTTTATATTTAAGGAGAAGACAGATTGACACAGGGATGGCATGGTGAACGTTTTGATGGAGTAGAGATCGTGTTAGGGTCTAATTCCGAGATGAGCATTTCCTGAGTTACAGAATGCCAAACTGCCGGATGCACGTCAGCTTTCTTTCCAGCTCTGAGTTCTGTGATTGGCCAGAACTTATTGAGTGCACTGTGCGTTTCTTAATTCCTTTGTGTGTTCTCATTTAAGCCTATTATGTCCTGTATGTATTTAAGCTGAACACATGGGTTTCTATTTCCCCCATTTTAAATTCACTTATTGTTATGACTTCTGTCTTAACTTCCTAGATAGGTTTGACCATGTCTACTTAATTAAATTGTTTCCGTTATATTTTGTTGAAGTTTGAAGAATTAGGTTTGATATGTGTTTTTACTGGTGGTATTGTGTAAGAAGAAACCAAGTAACAACTGAGATACTTTTTGCTTTCAAAAACCACCCATTAGCATATTTTAGGTTTAAACAGTAGTTATATTATTTTCTGAATATCATTGTTCTGAAATTGAAAGGAACTTATAGGAAAGAAAAAACCTTATTTCAGATATTAATGAAACTAAATTGCAAATTTTATATAATATATATTATACTATATATATATTATGTATGTGTATATGTGTATATGTGTGTATGTATGTGTGTGTGTGTATGTATATATATATATATATATATTGGTGGTTTTCTGGATGAACTCAAGGCCTTGCATGCTTGGCAAATGTTCTGCCACTGACTCAGTACTGCAGCCCATGAGCCATCTTTTGTGTGCCAAGCAAAGCAAGACCACCATCACAGCACCCTTATCTCCATCTTCTGAGACTCATCCGCTGCAGAAGTCTTTTCTCCATTTACAGCCAGTCAAAGCCATGAGCAACCATTCTGGACATAGGAGGTTTCAAGGCCAGACTTAATCACAGGCAGCTTTGATACCAGCTCTAGTTCTTTCAGATATGCAGCTGCTTGGCAGCCAGGCCTACACTCTAGTTCATAAACAGCCTTTCAGGTCATTTAAGAATGTTTTATTAATGGTCGCATCAACAGGATAAAGGAGGTCAGTATGCTAAAGTGCATATAAAAATGAGAATTGTATTTTTTTCTTCCCACTTGGCTCAGCAGGAGATCCTATTAGTGCACTAAGAAGTTACATAATTAGCATGGTGCCCGCTACTCATTTGGTGAGCCGGAGAGATTCCTAATGTTGAGAGTACGAAACATGTACATGTCATCCTCATACTCCCCATGCTGTCACTGATAGCCAGGAGTGATTCTGAGTGACGGACCCATAATAGCAGTGATGATGAGAGCCACAGTTAAAGAGCAGCCTGCGTTTGGAGTGCTCTTCCTTCAGGCAGTTCTGAGTCCAGAGAGGCTAGGCGGGCGGACAGCACAGTGTCAGCCACCTGTGCACAGCTCTTGTGGTGCACGTTAAGAAAGTCAATAGGACTGGCAACACCATGGACCTGGGTGCTGTTCTTGCCGCTCCTGGCGATTCCCCTGATCTGACAGACAGGAGTCCTAAACCGGAGCCATGTTCGAGAAATAGCCACTTCCAACTTTGATGATGGGACTAGAGTCTTTGATTTGAGCCAGTGAAGCCAAGTCTTTACATGTGATGGATTATCAGGACACTTACCTGATTGTCATGGGTTTGTTTTGCGCTCTCATCATGGTCAGAGTTCTCAAGTTATCCCCAGTGACCAGTCCCTGATGCTTTCAGAGGCTGTGCTGGAGACCAGTGCCATTTCCGTGTACAAATGAGCAAGTCCCATTTTTAAAAACTTTGGTGATCCTTAGAAGATACAGGCCTGCCCATCCATGAAATGTTGTTGCATTTATGGTAGAAGCTGTGGAGGACTCACTGGAGGTTTGACATCTACACTTGCTCAGGCTGAGTGAAGGATGCTAAATTAGTTACCTTTCTCATTACTGTGACAAAGTGTCCAACAAAAACTACTTAGGGGATTGTTTTAGTTACTTTCAAAATTCTGTGATAAGTGCTATGACCAAGGTGACATTAAAAAAAAAAAGCGTTTAGTTAGGGGCTTGCTTACAGTTTGAGAGGACGAGTCCATGACCATCTTGGCAGAGTGCTTGGCTATCACAGAACTGGGACGGTAGCTGAGAGCTCACTCACATCTAGTTTGTAAGCAGGAGTGGGTGTGGGTGTAACTGGGAATGGTGTGGGCTTTTCCCAGTGATATACCTCCTCCAACAAAGCCACACCTCCAGATCCTTCCTCAACAGTTCCACCAGTTTTCAACCAAATATTCAAACCACCATAGGAAGGAATGGGTTGCTTTGGCTCACAGTTTGAGGGCATGCAGTTCTTATGGTAGGGAGGGCATGGTGGTTAGAGCATGTGGTAATTGGAGTTCATTTTATCCATCATAAGGATGCAGAAAGAAAGAAATGCTGGTGTCCAACTCACATTCAGGGGGAGCCTTTCCTCCTCAGTTAAACCACTCTGGAAATACGTTTGTTATAACAAACGTATCTAGAGGTGTGTTTCCTAGGACATTCTGAATCCAGTGATGTTGACGTTGAAAACTAGCCACAATAGATGAGGAAATCAAGATTTGACAGGATTAGGACCGGAGATGTAGAACTCAGGGGCTAAATGCCATGTCAGTCGGTTGTACTTGACGCTGTTTAGCTGCTGCCGAGTGAATATGTGTGCTTGTCTGTCCATACCTTCTCTAAGACCTTCCTGTTAGCCTTGTGCTATGAAGGACTGCTGCACTGGCCATTTCTAGGGGCATGTAGAAATGAAAACACTGAAGTTGGAAAACTGACTCAGTTTCCATAAGGGCTGGGTTATGAGCCCTTGCAAGGACGCTCTTGCTCTCCTCTGATTTCCCTTAGAACCAAGCCAAAGACTTTGAAGAGAAGTTAGGAGAAAGGCAGAAGAGATGCTGCTGCAAAGAGGACACTCCTCTGTTTCCTATATACTACTCACGTGTCTGTGTATATGATTGACCGTCCAGTAGCTCTTGGCACAGATGGCTTAGCGGCAGGGTTTCAGATCCACAAATACGACATTTCTAAGTTACTGTGCATACCCAAGTGCTGGCCAGTCCATAACTGGTATATCCTGAATTTTGCCTAGATTGTGCCTACCTTCCCTGATGTTGGCTTTTGGTTCTGTTCCTGTCACAACTCTCACTTGTGCAGCAGTGTAAGTGCCTCTGGCCCAGAAAAGTTTTGTTGTTGGTATCAATTTGGTGTTTTTCCATTCGGCCACATATATACCTAGGAACATTGTCAGGTGTATTTGAATTTCATATAATGCCGTGCAGCGGGAAAGGGGGAATGTTAACACCCATTGAACCGATTGAGTTTCAAAAGCATGTACGGAGAATTTGCCTATGTCCCGGGTCCTGCGGTTCACACTTGGGCCATTGCTGCATGGCATAAGTGCCCCACCAACCCTGCTTTTAGAGCATGTGCATTTATTGAGACAGCTCTTACCTGATTCCTGACGAACTTCCTATCCCTCTGTCTTTCTAGTGGACATCCAGCCATTCGCCTTCTTTAATCAAATACTTCTCTTGAATTCAATTAAAGTCGACAGCGAATCGATGATGATTTCATTTCGTCTGCAACTGATAGAGAGGAGCTCTGCCGCTGCACTTAACTACTTCTGAAGGGCTCCTCTTGGCTGTGCTGTAGAAACCCTCTCCCCGCCAAGTCCCGGGGCACTGGTCTTTGGGACCTTCTTGAAAGCACAGCTATGAATTTCCTGTAAGTAGGCAAATAGTGCACCGTCTGCAGAGTGTCCAGCGTATGTAGCTCTGTGCCATGAGAAGGCTAATACATCCTATCTGGATTCTTTAATTAGATTTTCCTTGAGTCTGAAGGCCAGGAAATCTAAGCTAATGAAGAAAAGTGCTAGAGATTAACAGCCTGGATTGAAGGACTCCTCACTCACAGTTAGTTACATTACAAAAGAAACCCTTGCACATAGCTTCATTAGTGATTCCATGTAAGAATACATTACCCCTAGTTCTTTGGTTCCATATCCCGTTCTGCAGTCACACACATGCGAGACGCTGCCCAAGTTTCTTAGACATGTTTTTAAAAATTATTTATTATAATATATTTGTATATTATATATTTATATATTATGATTATAATTATTTGCATATTATTGCTTTAAAATCCAGCATTGGTTATTTTTGTGTCATGTTGATCAAAGAAACTGACAGAAAAACAAGTAAGAAAAGATTTATTTTAGTTTACAGTTTCATAGTTTTAGCCCACAGGTTGGGGTCCCATGCTCTGTGTACAGCAAGTTACTATATCCCCAGGAGCACCATGCTCATCCCATGCAGCTGGGTAAAGAGCGTTGCCAATGCAGTTTCAGGAAAGCCCAACTTAGGCTTTACACTGGCTTTGCCCAAGAGTCACCCACACTAGACTGAATGTGTGCTTGTTACAGGCCATTTTCCTGTGACGGATCAAAAATAAAAACACTTGACTTGTTTAAATATTATTAGCTACAATTGTTTTATGATACCACCTGTGGGAAAGCAAGGGGGTCTTCTAATCAAGAAATGGATGCTATTATTAATTAGTCCTTCAAAAATTTTTCCTTCATTAAGGTTGATGCTTCGGTGTAACTTAAAAGTGATCATTCCTTTTATGCATGCTAACTTTTTACATAGCTTCCATTTGATATATATATTCTTTTTTTTTCAAGACAGGGTTTCTCTGTGGCTTTGGAGCCTGCACTGGAACTAGCTCTTGTAGACCAGGCTGGTCTCAAACTCACAAAGATCCGCCTGCCTCTGCTTCCCGAGTGCTGGGATTAAATGCATGCGCCACCACTGCCAGGCAACCATTTGATTTTTTTTTTTTAAAGCACATAAGGATGAGAGTTTATTGGAGCAAGAAAGTTCATGCAGATTTCTTGTTCCCTTGGTTGACTAAGTCTGAATTTGTGATTCATTCTCTTCATATACTCTGTGGCTTCACTGCAGTTCTCTGGGATACATGCCTTTTGTTATTGTTTGAGGGAGGTCTCTTGTAGATCAGGCTGGCCTTCAACTCATGATCCTTCTGACTTAGCCTCCGTACTGCTGGGCTATTACGCAGCTGCAACCGAGCATGGCAACTTTTCTTAAAACCTCTACATGCAAAATGATCTCTCCTCCATTGTAGATGCAGGAGGTTTGGGAATTCAGCTGAGGACATTATCCAGGTTTTCAATGACATAGGCAGGGGCCCCACTGAAAGTTTAGATATTCTGCAGTATATGTTCCTAAAGTGTTAGCTGACTGTTGAGGAAAGTTTCTAATGTCATTGCTCAAGGGTTATCCACCCTGGACTGGAAGTGCGTTAGTTATTACATTCCATTGAAATAGATAGACAGGAAAAGTACCCGCATGTTTTCTTAGATGCTCGCAACAGAATTCTGCCTGTTTTCCACGGATGTTTCACCCATGTGAAATGTGAAACATCTGTGTTCTGTCGGTGCTCAGGCGGTCAGGACCGCCTCACATACCTGTCAGAGAATGCCGTTCTGAAATTGCTCCGTGCAGCACTTGGTAAATGTTCTCTGGGGTCTCAGAAAGAGAGATTTGGAGAGGCCACCCCTTTTTCTGTACTCCACAGGCTTCCTCCGTGAAGGTAAATCATCAGGAAACAATGTAACTTGGCTGTATTATTTCAGCCTCTAGCAGAAATGCCATCACTCAAGGAAGATTTAATACTGTGCCCGCGGTATGTGGAAGGAACAATGCGCATCTCTTGCTCCATATGGTTGAAGACATAAGGTGTCCCTTGTGAAAGCGATTCCGTAAAAATTTCCTCCTTGAAATTAATGCCAAGGGAAAGAAATCCACCTTGCACGTTCCTTTGTCGGAAAAGTTAGAATTACACCTGCAGATTTCTTTTTGACTGCCTTAGCAACAAGCCAGACAAGATGGACTTCAATACTCAGCCGGGGCAACCAGCATCTCAAGTAGATCACTTTCTTTCGTTGTCTAATTTCTGTTTAATAATTAGTCAATTCGTTTATTTATTTGTTGTTCTGTGGCTCAGCTCAGAGCCTGTGCCATTGTAGGCAAACTCTACCACAGACCCCTGACTTCAGCTTCTGTATATGTAATTGCTAAATGTTCATTATACATTGTGTTTACTATTGAAACGAGTCACATTGATATTTATAAGAATTAGCGAAAGACTAGACAAAGGAAATGGTACTTGTGGTAACGAGAATTTGTGATGGCTTGTGCCTTAAATAAGTAAACTTTAAAAAAAAAAAAAAAAGAGAGAGAGACGCTCCTCCTGGAATCCCCTACTGCTGTACCAGCTCCCCTCCCTCCCAAACCAGCTCAGTAGTCTGCATACTTACCCTGCCTATAATAATGTCTCAGTTCCAAGTGGACAGTCATGAACTCTGCCTTCGAGGCACTGTACGTGTTTATTGTGAAGGACTTAGCATGCTGGCTTGGAAGCCTGATGTATTGGAGACAGACATCTGTAACCCAAACAGTGATGTGTGGTTTGTCTGAATTAAACCCAATGTGTCCTTTACTTTTAGGGACAACTGATGTCGAGAGTTTTTCTCTACTGCCCCCAGCTGATTTCCAGAAAGCCATGTTCAGGGCTTCCGACCTACTAAGCACACTAAATATTTCTTCCTAGAGTTTTCTGAGGTTATTCTTTCACCGGACCACAGTGTTTGTCCTGCCAGCTGGACAGCAGTCACCCTTTACGAGACCACACTTCTTCTGTTTCTGAGCCAGGCTAGAGAGAAGTCCAGTGCACACGTCCATGTGCAGAAAGGACTGTTTACCACAGTGAAACCAGAATTTAATAATCTCATCAGGAGGGAGTATTTACACAATAATCTCTTCTTTTGTGATTTATCACAGCTGAGATGTAACTCGGTTGATTTTGTGTTATATCAGTGAAACATTATTAAAATTTTGTGTTCTGCTGTGAAGTAACCAGGGCAGTGTTACCACCTGGACATTCTGGATGGTAGGGAAGTGAGTGCTTGTTTTATTTCTCTTCATGTCTTTCTATATATTGGATTTTTTCGTAATTTCAGAGAGCATTACATAGCAGAGCTGAGTTTGGAAGGTGGGAGAGAGGAAATGACCGTGCTGTTGGCCTGGTAACTCTGGGTCAGTAAATACGACTTGTCTTACCTTAGTTTGGGTTACCTCCCGATGGAAACTCCTTTGTGCAGGTGACGACAGTTGCTAGGTCTCAGCACTGTAAGGCCTATCTAGAGTTTGTACTATGCAGCTCTCATGTGGTCATCAGCGCTCCTGGACTGTGGGGTCGCTGTGCACGTCAATCTAAAGCTCTCCTCCACGTTGTAGAATGGCCACCTGGAAGCAGCTGAGACCTGAGATGGATTCCACTTGCAGAAAAGCCTGCAGACAGCTAGTGCTTAAGAATGTAGTGGATGAAAAGCCGGGCAGTGGTGGCGCACGCCTTTAATCCCAGCACTTGGGAGGCAGAGGCAGGCAGATCTCTGTGAGTTTGAGACCAGCCTGGTCTACAAGTGATAGTTCCAGCGCAGGCTCCAAAGCCATAGAGAAACCCTGTCTCGAAAAACAAAAACAAAAACAAAACAAAACAAAAAAGAATGTAGTGGATGAAGATACATCATGATGCTGTCTTGAAAACACTGTACAAAGTGACAGGGAAGTGTGTGTATGGTGTGGTTGTGTAGGTGGTTTATGTATATGCGTGATGTCTGTGTTTGGTGTCTGTGTGTGTGTGAGAGTCAGATAGTGCTCGTGTTTTGTGTTATTAAAGAGACCAGTCTGGTTATCTAATGTGTTTGGTGCTGGCTTATGAGTTGCTTTATGGATCAATGTACACAAAATATTCGAATACTGTCAACCTGTATTTTCCAAGCCAAGGTCATATTTCTGGGTAAAAGGCGATATATTGTAAAATATAGTTTAGTTTAAGTTGTGTTACATTCATTTACACTGTGGGATATTTGTTTCACGATGAAAAGATATGTTGCATACTTGTATAATTCTGTAAAACTGTTATTTTGCCTGTCTAAAACACCTGTTTGGTCTAATGAATTGCTAAATAGCCAATAGCTGGGCAGGAGGATAGGATGGGTGGGGCAGGCATGCAGAGAGACTAAATAAAGAGAAGAGAGAGGAGCAAGGAAAAGAGAAGGAGAGGAAGACTCCAGAGATCCACCTCTCCAGCCAGCTACAGATTAAGAGGAAAGAAAGGTATACAGAACAGAGAAGGGTAAAAGGCCCAGGGGTAAAAGATCGATGGGATGATTTAAGTTAAGGAAAACTGGCTAGAAACAAGCCAAACTAAGACTGTGCATTCAAAAGAAAGGATAAGTCTCTGTGTACTGATCTGGGAGCCCCTGAGAGCAAAGAGTTAAAAACAAAAAACTATAGAGATATAATTCTGAAAATAATTTTAACCTTTTAGAAGCTGCACTAGTTTGGTTTTTTAAGACTGTTTTGTGACAAGTTAATTCAAGTGCAAGGTGGGCAGGGCCAGTAGGACACTAGGTGACTCAAGGGCAAGGTGGGTGGGGCCAGAAAGAGACTGGGTTTCTCAAGGGCAAAGTGGGCGGGGCCAGAAGGAGACTAAGTTACTCAAGGGTGAGGTGGGTGGGGCCAGAAAGAGACTGGGTTACTCAAAGGCAAGGTGGGCGGGGCCAGAAGGAGACTAAGTTACTCAAGGGCAGGGTGGGCGGGGCAAGTAGGAGACTGGGGACTAGGTGACCTCTCACATTCCCAGAGCATATGCTACCTGGTACATGGGGTCTGTACGTACGGGAGGATTTGAACTCAAGCAGATCTTTGAGGACAATGCTGAAGGCACAGCAAGGGTTCTCAACCTTATTTCTGTTACAGTGTATCATTGCCTGTAATAATTCTTAACTGGGTGTGGAGTGCAGTTGCCGGAATGGTCTCTGATAGAGATTGCAACTCTCTGCTCTCTTTGCCTTTACTTTGAATACCAACCACGTAGAATTGAGAGCAGTGGTCTAGAAGCCTCAGCTCCCAGGTTTGAGCTCCACTTCTGCATTAATAGCTCCCAGCATGGGCCTGGCACCTAGTAGGTGATCAATAAGGATTTATGGAGTATTGAGTGACTTAACCAGCTGTGTAATCTTAGGCGAGCCACTTAATCTCCTTGACTTCAGTTGCTTCACCTGAAGAAAGAGGGGAATGGATTGGGTGACCTCTAGGGCCCCTTTTGGTTGTAAAATTATATGATTATGTGATTGGACCTTTCCCTGAGAGGAAGATGAATTTGGCAGGTGTTTAAGGATGGATTGCAGTGAGAGTCCAGAGTGGGGAATGTGCTCTTCTCAGAATTACCCGCTATTCCTTCCCTCCTCCAACTGTTTACTAGCACTGGTCGACATATACATGTGTGTTTATTTTGTGTGTTTGTGGCACACCTCCTGTTCACACATAGAGGGCAGAGGACTACTTGCAAGAGTTGGTTCTCTCTTTTCACCACGTGGGTTCCAGGCATTGAACTCGGGTCATCAGGCTTGGTGACATTTGCCTTTACCCGCAAAGCCATCTCCATCTCCATCTTACTGATTGCCTTCAATGGTTCATCCTCTGAATGACTGTGGTCTCTTCAAGAACTGGAGCCATGACTCCCCCCCCATATCTATGATCTGTGTACATCTAAATAGATGCCACATCGTGATTTCTCACATCTGTGTCAGGAGTTCACAAGGCGTTTTCACAAAGCCTCTTTAATCTTGAAGCATCATCACTTCCTTCTTAATTGCTCTCTCAGCTTCTTCATGGGCATCTGCAGGCTCCCATGAACTGACTCACTCCACTGGAGAAGAAGGGACATTGCTTCAGAGTGATATGGGTGGCAGCATGGGGTGGCTCTCCTCCAGGTTCTTGCTCCAGGCCCATGTTGTAGGTTCCTTTAGCTTATCCTTAGACTTCAAACATTTTTCATTTCTCATTCAGTGTAAAACTGTTTCTGTCATGGGCTACATCTGTCTGTCAAGAGTGTACCCTAAACAACCTTTTCACTTTGTCTGTACACCTTCAGCTCTCAGGGTAGGAACTGATCGGTGTCCTAGATTTTTGACAGTTGTTTCTGTCTCACCAGGTCCCATAGCCATTCAGTCCCAAAGAAACACACAGAGGTCTACATTAATCATAAACTGGTTAGCCTATTAGCTCAGGCTTTTTATTAACTCTTTCTTACATCTTAAAGTAGTCCATAATTCTTGTTTGTGTTTACCATATGGCTTGATACATTTTATCAGCGAGGCGTTCTCATCTGGCTTCCTCTGCATCTGGGTCATGACTGCAAACTGAGTCTTTCCTCTTCTCAGAATTCTCCTGTTCTCATTGACCCGCCTCTATTCCTGCCTGGCTACTGACCAATTAGCGTTTTATTAAAACAAGACCATTGTCCCATGGCATTAGATGAGTACAAAGTCCCTTTGACCATTGAATCAGGTATTCTAATGTGTGGCTGGTGACAGTGTGCTGTAGTGACACACTAGAGAAATGGATGACTCGGGGAATCTTGAGGAGGTTGCTCCTGCAGGTTGTAGCTGTTGCTCTTAGAGCAGAGGCAGAGAAGAGCTTTGGGAGGAGGAGTGACGCTCTGCATTTTGGCTCAACTGAGACGTTAATGTCTCTTACTATGTTAGCAACTGGATAATGGATTTACAGCTCAGGGGAGGTGATTGAGATTGAGTTGTAGATCTGAAATCAATCATCTAGGGATAAAATAAGAAGAGGAAATAATAGAGAATGGAATTGGAACCATTGAGGGGACAGGAAGTTAGAAGTGTCTGGGACAGATAGAGAGGGCAGCTAGGGAGCAGAGTAAGGACAGAGGTGTTGTCTCAGACGCCTAGGTAGGGACTTGTTTATAAAACCTGGACTGGTGATCTTCATTCATTCCACAGATATTTGTACCCCCCCAGGCACTCACCTGAAAGAACTAATCACGTCATTGCCCTTGTTTAGAACCTAGCATAGGAGAGAAGCCGGGACATTCAGGAGGGAGAAGGGGTGTTATCCTCCCCTGACCATCTCCATCTCCTTTTCAGGTATCCCCTTCCTCCTTGTCCCCAACTCTGCTTTGTTTATTAAAATACAAATGAAAAATCACTACAACCAAAGGCAACTTAAGTAGGAAAAGGTTTATCTTGGCTTTTGATTCTAGAGAAAGGCCCCATAATGGGTGTGTGTGTGTGTGTGTGTGTGTGTGTGTGTGTGTGTGTGTGTGTGTACAGCAGGTGATGAAGCAGAAAGCTGAGACATCACATTTTTAACCACAAACAGCAGAGAGATCCAGCAGTAAGTAGGGAAGCCTATAAACCATCACAGCTCACCCCCAGTAATAGTCTTCCACCACAACCATGCTCCACCTCCTAAAGCATCCACAACCTCCCTGAAGGGTGCCACCACCAAGTATGTGAGCCTGTGGAGGACATTTCTTATTCAAATTCTCCTTCTGTGTGACAGGAGGGGAAGGAAGACAAAAGTATTTTGGATTTTGTTTTAAGAATGACCAAAACAACTCCCCTTCCTCCCTGTCCCCTAACTCTGTGTACTCTATTTCCATATGCAAGTTTGTCAAGGGACCTGTTCAGAAAGCAACTAGACAGTATCTCTCCCTTCTCTCAGCTGAGAAAATAGGTCAGAGAAGGCCAGCGAAATGGCTTGCAGATCTGAATCCTGACTTTTGTCTTCATAGCTCAGGTTATCTTATCCTCCTGTACTATCCATCATGCAGAGGAGAGGAGAGAGGAGGCCAATTCCAAAGGAGCTATTGTCTGTGTCTTCTCCTCAGGCCGTGGGGACAGCCTCGCATCAGTACAATGTCAGGCAGGAAGCAAGCTGAACGAAAGATGAAACTCGGTCACTGAAGGAGTTCTGATCCGGCCCCTGAGAAGGGACCTATTCTAGACTTGTCCATAGAGCCCAGGGGACCATAGCACTTCCTTCCCTTGGAATTTCAGGCAAAAGTAAGGAAGAAATAGAGCAGGTTCTGCCATGTCGCCTTTCAGCTGCCTTCCAGGTCTTGCTGGCGCTGTTGACCCCAGAGCTGTTGAATGTCACTGTTCTAGGGGTAGGTGAAATACCAATGGCAAGTACTCTTGCCAGTGCTCTTTGACGATTAATGGCTTTTGGTCTTGTACATCTTTTAGTAACATCAGGTTCTTGGGGTTTGTGAGTCCCCATATCTCTGTTAGTACTGGCTAAGAGACATTAATAGGAGCTACGGATACTCTTGGTCCTGAGACTTCACTTTGGGCCCTTCCAGGAATGGTGACTGTCAGATAGTCTTGGCACGGTACATGAAGAGGCCAGGTGAATGTTACATCCTATGAAATCTCTCCGTAATCTCCTTGGCTTGCTGCTCGCTGCCCATCAGGAAGTTACCTTTTCTGATGTGTTCCTTGCCACCACAGCCATCTCCTTGGATGGTTCACTGTGTCACATGCAGATAAATTGAAAGCACAAGAAGAAAGGCTTTACACATTCCAATCTAGTGTGAACCCAGTTTTGGCAGGAAATAAAACAAAACCATATCACCCCCCCCCAAAAAAACCACACACACAGCAGTCATTGAATGACAGCCCTGAAAGCTTGAAACCACTTCCAGCTGCATTTTTTTTGGCTAAATTTCTTTGAACTTATTTTTCTTTCCCATGATTAACTTTTTTCTCAATGCTCACAGCCTGTGAGTGTGCATTATTTATGACTATTTTTTGGTAGAATCTTTAAAAAATAACATTAAAGTCTTACTATTTCCAAAAACTTTGTGTGCTTCTACTGACCACCATTTGTATGTTAATATCAATATAACCTGTATTTTGTAATCAACATCACTAGTAGTGTTCATGGGCTTCATTTGACCCCCATGTCTAGCATCAGCACTTTAAAGTCATGAATCAACAGTTGAAACTATGGAATTTTGAATAGAATGTCAGATTTTCTGTCTCCAAAAAGCTTGAACAATTCCTGCTCATCCATTGCTCTGGGACAATGATCTTGTACCCTGTAAATATTTGTTATTTTAATAAAATATTTTAATAAAACACTGATTGGCCAGTAGCCAGGCAGGAAGTATAGGCGGAGAAACCAGGTAGGAAATATAGGCAGGGTAACAAGAACAGGATAATTCTAGGAAGAAGAAAGACTCAGTCTACAATCATCACCCAGACACAGACGAGTCAAGATGAGAATGCCTTGCTGATAAAAGGTAACAAGCCACATGGCTAACACAGACAAGAATTATGGGATAATATAAGTTATAAGAATTAATAAGCCTGAGCTAATAAAACAACCAGTTATAAGTAATGTAGACCAATGTGTGTTTCTTTGGGACTGAACGGCTGCAGGACAGGTGGGACAGAAACCTCTGTCAACAGTTCATCACCAGAAAGTGCTGAGTACTGGTTGCACCTATCTCTTAGGAATCAGCTTTCGTCTCCTGCTGTAATAGATTCTTGGACAGTTCTTGCAGCGATGCTTACAGACTTCGAGTGAGAGTGGAAATTGGTACAACTGAAATGAAGAGGGCTTTTCAGAACCTGTCAAATACCCATGTGTGTCCTCTGACCGAGTACTTGACTATTAGAAATTTATCATTTTGCTTATGTGTTTGTGGAGTGAGATAAGAATAAGTTTATTCATTGACTCTTTGTTTGTAGTGGTGAAAGATTGGAATCAAACTCTTCACAGGATTGAATGGCTTCAAAAAAGATAGAGCATAGCATGGGAAACTGTGTAGTTATATAGAAAATTGTTGACAGGTTTTTTTCTTCTGCCCAGTCCTGCAGCCGTTCAGTTCCAAAGAAATACACAGAGGTCTACATTAATCACAAACTAGTTAGCCTATTAGCTCAGGCTTCTTATTAACTCTTTCTTACATCTTAAATTAGCCCATAATTCATGTTTGTGTTAGCCATGTGGCTAGGTACCTTTATCAGTGAGGCATTCTCATCTTGCTTCTTCTTCTTTATCTGGGTGACAACTGCAGACTAAACATTTGCTCTTCCCAGAATTTTCCTGTTCTCTTTGCCTTGCCTTTGCTTCCTGCCTGGTGGCTCCATCTATTCTTTCTGCCTGGCTGTTGGCCAATCAGCATTTTATTAAAACAATACAAGACCATTGTCCCACAGCAGAAAATGATGTGAACTAATGTTTAGAAATTTTAAGATACATTATTAACTTAAAACTAAAGCACAGAATAGTGGATATAATATGCTGCTACTGGATCAACTGTGTGTATGTCTGCATTCGTGTGTGTGTGTGTGTGTGTGTGTGCGCGCGTGTGTGCGCGTACGCACGTGCACGCGCAAAATATCTCAGGAAAAAGATTTACAAAAAGTCTAAAATGCTCTTTAACTCTGGGGACTGACTAGGTCTTTGGGTAAAGGCATTTCTCATTTGTAGGAAGAATTTTCTCACAGAGTGCTTTGGCATTTGCATTTGTGAGACAGAGTTTGCCTACAGTAAGCAGTAAGGAGTTTTACTTGACCAAATTTAATAGTTTTTATTTTAGGATTAAAGGGTTTTTAATGAGAGGCAGCAACAACAGGCAGGGCCTAAAACTATTTCCACTGTAAAACTGTACAGACTGTTTTTGGCCTTAAACCATCCCTGTCTTCGACTTCCCCGAAATCAAGAGTATCCTGTGCCATATCAATTAAAGTGAATGTACTTTCAATTAAAGGTGTAAGTATGAGTCTGAAAAGATTAATTCTTTATAAAAGGACGACCTTCAGTAGTTAGATCCAATTAGGCGTTTTTCCAAGTATATATCATCTTGATGGGACAAGTCTACTACTTACAATCAATCACCGTGACCTTTTCAAAGGTGAGACTTAGGTTCAGAGTCATAAAGAGTGGCTTGCAGAGGCAAACTCTGTAGTCGATGTTGGTGGGGCTTATGAGGGTTGGTTATTGCTTTTGTGATATTAATATTTAAAAAATTAGGATGTTCTTAGTGATAGTGTAGGTGCAGCTCATGCATACAGGTCTTTTACCGTGGCCTAAATAGAAAAAAAAACTAATTTAAACAAGACCAATTAGATGAAAAAGGAGCAATGACACCAATTAATATCGAACCAAGTGCATTTATTTTTTTCCTCCTTGAGTTATTTCATTATTAAATATAATATTAGAACTCCCTTTCTTAGTGATTTTTTTCTTACTAGATTACTTTAGTTTTAATTTACCTTTCACTTATGTATAGCATTCACAGCAAGACTGTTAATGAGTTTTTGGGGATTGTTTAGTAACATGCAAAATCTTGAAGGATATAACTTTCTCATAAAAAATGATATGACTTGTGTATTTCTGTGTATATCAAGCATTTCCAGCATAGAATTGTTTGTTCACACTCTGTCACTCGTTAAACTTATAAACAAGGGGGACACTGAATAGAGCTGTGTAAAATGGGGAGGGGGTAGTGGGCATTAGGAAGCAAAATAAATAAGGAAGCAGGGACTGACTGACTGATGGAATCAAATGGAAAATATATAGCTACCAACAATACAAAAATCTGAAGGTGCTCAATTTTCTTATATAATGTAATATTTTCTTGTGACACTTTTTAACATACTTTAAATGATCTCTGGATTTCTTCTAATGGCTAATATAAAAATGTACATATATATCCCTCTTATTCATATATATATATACACACATACACATACCATCTATACATGTATACATATTATATATACATATGTATATATAATGGCATATATATTATACATACTGTTTAGTAACATATATATCATAACTAGTTGTTACATTCTTTAGGGAATACTTTTCTTTTTTTAATCCTTACTTTTCCCAGATTTTCCCCACTTCCATACTCACCCATCCTTACATTTATTCTCTCTCTCTTGCTCTCTCTCCCCCTCTGAGGGGGTACTGAGGCTGGTACTCAAGCCCCTCAATACACACACACAGAGAGAGAGAGAGAGAGAGAGAGAGAGAGAGAGAGAGAGAGAGAGAGAGAGAGAGAGAGAGAGAGAGAAACAACAAAAGAAAAATCTCACACAAAAAAACATAGAGTCACTTTTATGTTGGCCATCTACCCCCGGGCATGGCGCCTGCTCTAGAGTGTGATTGATAAACTCAGCATCACTCCATTAAAGAAAGCTGATTTTTCCCATTCCCAGCAAGTATTAATTTCAAATAATTTCTTTGAAGGGTGGGACTCTGTGTTTACTTCCCCCCTCCATCCTGGGATTGTGTCTGGCTTGAACATGTGCAGGTCCTGTGCCTGATGTCACAGTGTCTGTGTGTTTGCATGTGCATTAGTCCTGTTGTGTCTGGAAGACACCGTTTCCCTGGAGTTACCCACCCCCTTTGACTCTCACACTCTTCTCACCTCCTCTTCTTCATGGATCCCTGTTCCCTGAGGGGAGGAGTTTGATAACGACTTCCCATTTAAGGCTGAGTGGTCCGAAGAATATTTTTACTCTCTGTACTTTGTCCAATTGTGGGATTCTGTTAATTACCATCTAGTCCAAGATGAAGCTTCTCTGATGAGGGTTGAATGGATGCACTGATCATGAGTAGATCAGCATGTCATTATGGGTCATTTTGTTGCTATGTTTCTTTAGCAGAATAGTAATAGTAGGGTTTCCAGTTGAGCCCATTACCTGTCCAGTCTCAGTTTCATAGCCCCGTTAGTAGTGTCAAGTATGGTACCATCTCATAGAGTGCACCTTAAATCCAACCAAGAGGTGGTTGGTTACTACCCTAACATTTGTGCCACTATTGAACCAGAATATTTTCTAGGCAAGTTGCTGCTGTAGATAAAAGGTTTGTAGCAGGGTGATAGTGATATCTTTCTCCTTTGATAGCATGCAAAGTACCTTCCAGCACTCTGAATCCTAGTCAGTTGGGTGAACCTTCTAGTTGGGAACCCACTTAGTTTCTCTGTGTTCAATGACAAGAGTAATTTGTGTCTTTGGCAATAAGACCTTACCATCCAATTGTGATAGATAACTAGTAACCATGACAATAGCTTATGTTGTCTGGGGTTCCATGTGGCCCCTTAGCCAATGAATGACCCATTTGCAGCATTGGAAGTTTTACTTGTAGGCATGTGATGTATAGTTGTATGGTGACTCCATTTACATTCCTTTTATATATGTATATATTATATTTAAAGAGGCTTCTACAGCAGTGGATTTCCATATTGCTCTTCAAAAGGCCTTTAGTGTTAGTTGCCCTTCCCATATTCCCTCCTTTGCCCTGACCTCTCAGCCTCCCCCATTTAGTCCTCCTGTTCTACTCCCTCCTTTTCTCTTTATAGCTCCATATGTTAGGCGATACTTTTCATACGCTGCAAATGCTATGTGAGTGGTTCTTATATTGTTTTGAGAATGCACAGAAATGAACAGAAAAATACATGTTCACTATAGGCTCACTTTCCACTGTGAATATTTTTGTCCTGTGTGTGGTTGATTCAGAGGATGCAGAACTCATAGATACAGAAGAAAAGTCAACAATACTTGTTGTATGTAGTTCAGTTATCCCAGGAGCTCACTGGCTCCCTCTAGAGTTCATGAGGGCAAAACTATTTTATTTTATTAAGATATTAATTCTTCAATCATTCTTTTATACATACATGATTACCAGAATTTTTTCCTTATGACATGATATATTACAGATCAGCTATAAATATTCAGTCATGTGAAACTAATGCTATAGAGACTCTCCAAAATGTTAAGTAATTTAGTCTGTTCATGCATTTATTTTTCTTTTGGAAAGGAGGATTACTTTTATTTATGTACTAGAGATCAAAACCAAGGCAACACACATGTTAGACAAGCACTCGATGTAGAGATAAGCCCTCAATCAGAAAGTACTTATTTATAAAATATTCTATTTAAAATTAGGAATGTTAATGATTTTTTCTTTCAAATAAATTGATGAATATATACCTTTTTATTTGGTCTAAGTTCTAAAATTGTAAGCTAGTTCTAAAATGGTTTCTGAACATTCCACAGTTATCTACAGTTTATTTTGTGATATATATGCTTTTTATGGTGAGGATCGGCACTTTTCAGAGTCAGAATCTCACAAAGTCCTTCTGGAAGCACAGCTGTAAGACTTCTACCTTTAGAGGTTTAGGGGAAAAGTCCAGATGGTGAAACTCGAGGGTAGATACAGATTTCTAGGTTCAGGTCTCTCAACATCTGGACGTGAGTATATTGCCCTTTGTCCCTTGTGGATTGGCATTATGTCGGGGGCTGCCCCATGTTGGGCTGCCATATGTTGCAAACCACATTTTTGGGTGACTTTTTGCCAGACTTCTAGCCTCAGCAGGCTCACATGTTCCAGGGTAGGAGCATGGGGAGTAGAAGAGTTAGGTAGGAGGAACAGAGATAAGAAAGAATCACAAAGACATAGGATCGTATTGGGAAGGCAACTCAGTGAATATTGAATGCTAAATTTTTCTTCTGAGTTCTCAGCTCCCCTGCGTTTAGTTTTCCATGCACTTTTATACCCCAACACAGTGTGTGTGGCCGGGGGGGGGGGGGGCAAAAGACTGCCTAACATGATACCATGATACAAAAGATAACTAAAACAGTTACTTGCTTCAATACTTTGAGACATCAGCCATTAATCCATGAGAAAAACCTTCTGTTGTTTAGGCAGTGAGCCCACCCTAGACCAAGTATCCTGAAGGCAACCATTCCCTAGGTCAAACCTCCTATTTCAAAAGAAGAAGCAGAAGTATGCTTGAATTTTCTGACCGTTGGTCAGGGTGGAGAGGATCTACCTGTGTGGGCCATCTCAATGTCAAAAACACCAAGTAACCACTCCCTAGGTCGGGGTGTGTAGCCACAGTTGTTGTCAACAACGTTGAGCAAGTTAAAACTCAGTGACCTTCAGACAAGGTGGAGATAGGCTCACATTTTTGGGCCTCCGCAGTATTAGATGTGGGTTAGCTTTTCTAGGCAGTGAAAAGGGCTTTCTAAGTGGCTATCAGGTCCTTTCCAGATTTCTGGCCTCCTTGTACTTAGTGTGGTAGGAATTGATAGTCCAGAAAGAAAAGTGATATAGCCATAAACTAAAGGGTTCAGAGAACGCACCAGCACTATCATGCTTTGTCCACATAGACCAGAAGATATCACACAGAGTTGAGTATCTGTGCATTTAATAGATCTGCTTTGTCATGTATGGCAGGAGCAGGTTCAGGAGTATGCTTTGGAAATCTCTGTTTCTGCTTTCCACATTGAAACCCCTGAATCTAACAATTATGTTCTTGCTTTTCACGCTGGTTACTTCTGGTGTTCTTACTGACTTTGCTTTAGTACATATAGTTACTTTTAATAATTTATAGCTCGCCAGTCCTTATCATTACTTGAACTTCATGGAAATGAGAATATCATTTCTTAGATTTTTTAAAGTGCCATTTAAATTTTATTGAATACATACACATATATATATATATATATATATATATATATATTTACAATTTTCTGTGTCTTATATAAAGTTTATTATTCAGTGGGAAATTTCACAACATTTAGAGATGTTTGAATTTAGTCTAACAACACCTTATTGTTGTTGTTGTGTATGAGTTAATGTATAATGCCTGTCCCGAACTCACTATGGAGTCTGTCTTCTGTGATGCTTCACTTTAAAATTCTATTACTAAATGCTGCAGTCTGGGGAATGTGAAAATGTATAAGATGCCACTAAGAGTAAAGGCTTCTAAAAATGTGTTTTCTGAAATTAGATTTAAGTTTACAAAGTTAGTATGGATTTTATAAAATGAACATTTTTTTTTAGAATTTTCTGTTATCAACATGTTCTTGTAAGATAAATTTCATCAAATATATCTATTTTCTTCAATGTTATCATAACTGTATCTTCTACTTGAGAAAATATTTGGAGGTAACCTAAAACTGTAAAATATTGTCTCTACGCTACTGGGTTCTTATAAAAATTGGGAGCAATTTGGTTTGATTAAACTCTGCCTCATTAGATTTTAATGTGCTTTATGTTATGTGTTTCAGAAACTCGAGAAAGGAACTGAATGACATACGATTTGAGTTTACTCCAGGAAGAGGCAAGTTTTAATTGAAATTATTACTTTGGTGGAACAAGAAGCAATTGAGAAATTGATTACAAGCATATGGTTATGATTTGCTATTCAAAAATGTTTCGCCTGCAAAGGAAGAGCGAACTTGTTAGTTGTAAGGATTCTAAACCACTGCTCGCGGCATGGATCCCAGCGGCATGTGTGGCATGGTGTACATACACATATAAATGAGACATATTAGCTTGAATATGAAAATATACACCGATTGAAAATACAGCCTTTAATGGAAGTGACAGTGAGTGTGGTGTTATCCATAGTGTAACAAATTCCACCCCCACCCCTGGCCTCTTTGTAATTTGAGTATTGAAAGTACTGCTACTGCTGAGTGGTTGGGCTGATTGTTCATACAGTCCCTGGATGCCAGAAACAGGACCATGTATCGCTTTTATTGTTTATTATCTTTTGCAACAGGCGTAGAGCCTGGCATGCAGACCATCAGGAAACCTTGGTTAATAGATAAGTAACCCACGGGGAAAAAATCATGGTCACATTATGTACTACAACCTCAACAGTCTAGAGAAATAAAAATCAGATGCCAGTACATGATCACTTTGTGTCTATCTTCCGTGTCCTGTGGTTTCTCATTTTTATGCTCATGCAGAATTTCCTCAAGGTCTACCCTGCATACCTCTGTAAAGTACAATACCCTCAGCCGGGCGGTGGTGGCTCACGCCTTTAATCCCTTTAATCCCAGCACTCGGGAGGCAGAGGCAGGTGGATCTCTGTGAGTTCGAGACCAGCCTGGTCTACAAGAGCTAGTTTCAGGACAGGCTCCAAAGCTACAGAGAAACCCTGTCTCAAAAAACCAAAAACAACAACAACAACAGTAGCCTCCTGCATTCTGATTTGTAGTAGCTATAAGCTTGATGTTCATCCCATACGTTAGACTTCTCTGTAAGTTTTAGCTCTATTTGTTAAACTTTCAAAAGCCCAAAGTCTAGGGATTACCTTGGCCTTAGAGTTAGTCTGGCAGTAAACGGCCCCGCCTCCTTCCTGTCACCACCTGTGAGAAGACATTGGCCCAGCTACCTCACAAAGCCGGAGTCAATGACAGGCCCTTGAAGGAATCGCTGCGTCCTGTGTGTATTCATGGGAAGGTGTTCAAGTTCTGCCAGTCAAACAAATCACGCTCCTAGACCTTAAGTGTTAGTGCACCGAGATTTGCTCTAGTTCTGATCACGAGTCCTCTGTAAAGGCAAAGATCAGGCGACTTCCTTGAATCAGATAAACGCATGAAGTATCTCTTACAAAATAAATGCCCATGGGCCCTAATGAGCTTGCCAACTGGGTTTTCTTTTTAAATGGGCCTTTGAGAT
Organism: Dicrostonyx torquatus; assembly: GCA_028555095.1. Lineage (NCBI taxonomy): Eukaryota > Metazoa > Chordata > Mammalia > Rodentia > Cricetidae > Dicrostonyx > Dicrostonyx torquatus. The sequence continues at coordinate 3,230,784 of JAQHUG010000090.1, read as the reverse complement.
TGTATGACCCCAGTCACAGTTATCAAAATGCCATCTGTTTTGTCATAATATGAAAACATTTGACCAGGCAGTGTTGTGAATAAGATCTGGTGATTAAATAACAGGTGTTACAAGTATGAGAAAGAGCAGATTCTGATTTTTAAGGTCGCTTCTTTTCCTCTGGTTGCTTAAAATTGACTACAGCAATGAAAATCAATTTTCATTTTAAGAACTAACAAAGAAATGAATTTCCACCTTGAGGATTTGTGTGACTCAGATGATGCTATCATCACCAGTCCGTTCGCACTGCCTTTGGCACCTCATTTGCCAGGGAGTGATGAATAGTCGCTAATTTTAGTGTCCAGGTGAAAACCATAGCAGTGACTTGGCTGGTAATTGTACCCTTTACTGGACAGCAGGCACAGGCCTGTTAGCACTGGATGCACCGCGTGTGTTCCTCAGGCAGTGTCTGATGTATTAACGTTATGTGCACATGGAAAATATGTTGTGTTTGGAGGACACACCCTTTTATTTATTACGTTATTGAATCCTCTGGAAACCAGATTTTAACATTGATGATTTAACTCGTTTCAGCATCAGCTTAAAGTAAAAATACATTACTAGTAAGGTTGAAATAATCATTCTGTACTATTACAGGTGTCTTACCTGTGTAGAAAATGATTGGTTAATGCCATATGTGTGACAGGGAGCATTTCCCAGCTTGTCCTGCCAGCATTAGCCTTTTGCCACTTTGATATGATGATCTGGTGCCCAAGAGGCCTGAAAATAGGACATGTTATCCAGTTCAGCCCCGGGGAGTGGCTGTCACCCTGGCACTGGTTTGGTGCTAGCCCCTGGTGTGGCTTTGTTTGACACATCCCTTTTCAGCTGCTTTCTGATAGTGTAGCTACTTGCAGAAATGTAGGATACAAATCTTCTTGCTGCTGGCCTGTCACTCGGTATAAATGACACCGTGGTACAAGCTTGTCACTTACATCTGTTCAGCACCTTCATTAAAAGGGTTTCCTGTCCTGAAGATTGGGTTGATCTCCAGGAAGCTGGAGCTTCTGAGCACCAGCAGCTCCAGAAGGAGACTCTTAGTCAGAACGTAGCCATTCGCTGAGCTGTCCTCAGTCCCCTAATGTGGGGTCGTTCCATCAGGGACCTTTACAAACTTCATATTTAATCTTTATCAGAAGGAGAAAGCCCAAGACATGTAATCCGTTGTCTCCTATTTCCGTTTGTTGCATTCCATCACGAAATGAGAGAAAAAGACAATTTTTGAAAGCATCAAGCATAAGCATTGAGCTTTGCTCTTCTCTGGAGATTGAGCGTGGGAGACAAAGACTGCACAGGAGGATGAGATGAGTTTGGGATGCCCCTTGGCTGCTGCCTTGTCATCCCTGTCACCATGTGTTGTATTAGCATCGCACACCAGGTCTAAACATTATAAACCCCACAAATTGTGAAAAGGGGGTCGAAAGCATGTATGTGCAAACATATAATACACATGTGCAATTTATATGTGTGCACACCTACTCTGTGGGCTCATTGGCAGAATCCACCCTATGCTGAGGGTAGATCTCTACAGTTCCGTTTTGGCATTTGATGCCGCAGCCATATGTCCAGGTGTTGCCTGACTTTGGAAAACACTCACCTCAGATCCTCACCCAATTGCCCATGCTGTTTGTAGCCAGTGCTGCTAGGTGTCTGGTAGAATATCAGAGGGCTGTGGAAAAGCAATCGTCTCCTTTATTATCACTCGGAGTCCCTTCATAGTTCTTTTCTTTTGAGCATATCACAATTTTCAGTTCCTCCTTGAAAAGTCTTTCAGTGGAGTTAGCAGTGTTGCCATGCCCATTCATAACCTCTCAATTAAGTAACTTTTAGCTGTATTCACTTGCTACAGCCTGTTCAGTCCCATCTTTATGAGATTGCCAGCTCCTGTCACTCACCATTGAGAAACTACATTATCTTACACCGCCACATTTTCTAAGAGAATAAATCTGTTGCTATCAAATGATCAATGTTGTGTTAAAGGGGTTTCTTAATAGCCTACATTTAAATAGCTCATCTTAATAGTCCAACAACCCCACGGGCTGTTTGTACCAAGTAGAAGGTTGTATGAGATTCTACCCATTCAACCTTTGCTATAAATTCTTAACTCAGTAGCTTCGAATGATTGAAAAGGATTAATGATGGTTTGAATTAACCTTGGCAAGAAAGAAAAGCAATGTCATAGAGAGCCTTAGGTGTTCTAGGGCATGCAGGAGGAATAATTCAGATGGTGGCCAGAGGGGGAGGTCTTTGGTTCACCAAAGGGAAGTAAATATTTTTTTAGTAAGATTTATTAAGTAAAAAGAAAAGTATAAATTACTCGTGGGAAAATACACTTCATGGCATTTCTGATTTTTTTCCGATAGGATCTGAATTGATGAATTAAAATCATGTGGGTGATTTTAGTAAATGAAAAATATATTTTTCTATTGTGCTGGACTGTTGATTTTTATGTTATGGTTTCTAATACATATTCATCTCACATTTGGACAGATACGGCAGATGGTGTGTCTCAGGAGCTCTTCTCTGCTGGCTTGGTTGACGGTCATGATGTAGTTATAGGTAAATTCATTTTTAGTATGCAGTATCATTTTGTTGATATATCAAATGGAAATGTGTTCAGAAGCAAATTTTTCATTAGAGAATAATTCATTCTGAAATTTAAAAGGGAATCTTCATAAATTCTTAGGTCTCTATGACGTTGCATAAAAATCATATTTAATTTTCTTCAAAGGTATTTCATGTATTTCCCTCCTCTTTATATAAGCATGGTATATCCAATGAGCTATCACAACTATCCCAAAGAACATATCATATTGTAGTTCTGGGATTTAGGTTGGAGAGGGCCTGAAAGGTCCATCAAACTGGTTCGTTTGCTGCCCAGGTAAGGAAATGCATCCTTAGAAAGCCTGGAGTTTCTCCAGAGCCACGTGGCAGAGTGCGGTGTCCTTTACTCTGAAATCCTGGGTGTTTCTACCATCCATCTTTTTTTTCTGAATAAAAAAAAAAAACATCATGTATGTGCATGGAGCTCGGGAAGCTCACGTGACCCAAGCATGCTGATAGAGCAAGCAGCATGTAGATCTCGCAAGGACTGGCAGGTAAGAAGGCCCTGGGGCTCTCATTAGCATCACCTGAGAAAGCTTGGCATAGCTGCCGCTGCTCAGCCCAGCTGCTCCATGCTCCCTCAGAAATGATGAGTCTACAGGGATTTTATAATGCGGTCGGTCCCGGTCCCTGTGTATTCTTTATAATGACTCTGAGTGATGAGGTTAACTAATAACTGAATTATAAAACATTGAATTTATTATAATAACATTTATGAGAAGACTGTATTAAGGTAAAATATTCTTCAAAACTAATACTTCAAAAATATTTTCCTGAAAAAAATCCTCAAGAAATAGTATCGTTTGCAATTGCACACTGTTTGTTTGGTTTGGTTTTGTATTAGCCTTGAGACAGGCTGTCTGTCTGTGCAGCCCAGGCTGTTCTGGAACTTCCTGTGGCATCCAGGTTGACCTCGAACTCACAGAGATCCACCTGCCTCTGCCTCCTCAGTGCTGGGTGGTGTGTGCCACCATGGCTTGTTTCATGTTCTACTTTTATAAATTTCAGTTATTCCAAACAAGTCCTTGCTCAGTGGTGGTGGAATGTGGGACTGAGGGAATTTGACACAGACTAGCACATCTGTTGGAACTGGCTTCTAGAAACCTGGCAAGATAGATCTCTGTAAAGTAAAAATCCTGTATTTTATTTAAATGGCAATATACGCTGGTTTATAGGGCAAGTTATTCTGGCTAAACACTCAGAATCACTGTTTTATATAAACAAATGTTATGAAAAGTGTCAAAGAGGGAAAATAAATTCCGTGGTATAAATTATAGACAAAGTGTATACAGTCAGAGCTCTCATTTCCTTTGCCATGAAGGGAATACGTAAGATCTGCCATATTCTAGGTGAAATTTACATATATGCATGCATATGTTATGTATACATACGTGCTTGCGTCCCTTTGTTCATCCTTACCTTTCAGACTTCCCTTGGTGACCCTCTTGGGTCTTTTAGCCAGCTGCGTCCTTATCCGTTTTCTGATCAAATGGAAAGTGAAGACTCAGAAAAGATGTCAACCCAACCTTTGTGCCTTTGCAGAACTTCACCTCTGGCTCCTTTCTCTTAACCCCCAGTTTCTTGTTCAGAAAAAAAATTAAATAAACACACACCTCTGTTTATTTGTTTACCCCAAGAAGTAATGAGAATAGTTAATGCCAAAACCAGAATATACTGAAATACCCATTTTCCTTAAAGAGAACTGTGCTCCATGTACAAACAGACAGAATTAAAAATTAATTGATCATGTGCAAGTAGAGTATAAGACTCTTAATCTCATAAATGTACCCCAGTAGGAATGAAATTGTTGGGGAGAACTGTGGGAAGTTACCATTTATCAGATTAGTTCTCATTGTTACAAGGCACACAGCTAGTGCTGGGCCTGAAGCTGCTCACACCGGCCCTCTGCCCCTCAAGTCCTGAGATTATAGGTGTGCACCACCACAGCCTGCTCGCAGTTTGAACAGATCCTGGTGAGGGGCTGGGACTGGGACCAGGAGGAGACTCGGGCCAGCTGTGGCTCACAGATGTTTTAGGTGTCACCTCGCCACTGACTTACAGTCACAGCTACTAGGGTCTTGTCTCCTATGCTCAGATCAGTGTAAAGTAGATATTTTGTTTTGTTGCTGTTGGTTTGGTTTTGTCTGCAGCAGGCTCTTAACTCCAGCTTGCTACATGGCTCTGACACTGTTCTGTGCATCAACTATCTTCTTGTCATTGTTGAGTTTTTAAAAGAAATAAAATAAGAAATGAAGACACCATTCATATATAACTTATTAAAATGTGTTTTAAGTACAGTAATAACCAAAAGGCTTGTATTTTTCCTATGCCTTAATTACTTATCCTTATAAATTTTATTTTGCTTTGTTTCCCCTTGTTGGACCTAGAATATTTCTTTATGAAGAATGTTTGGTGAAAACCGGGTATGTGACTCCTTCTTCTACGGCAAACAAACGCCTGTTCTGGACATCACACCTCTGGCTTGACAGATGATTCATGTCCTGTTCATCTGATGGTCGAACCAGTTCTGTGCTGTACAGGGGCAGGCTGTTTCAGTCACTCCTTTACAGACGAACCTGAGATCGAATGAGGCCCGGATGATGCAACCTGCAGTCATTGACGCCAGGGCTTATGAGAGCTTGTCTTTGTCCGGGCATCATAGAGTCTTATCCAATTCTTGTGCATCATGGGGGAAACAAATGAACAACAACAACAACAACAAAAAACTTATTTTTTCTCAAAGCAGCATATAGCATATTTTAGTTGTTGTTTAACAGATAAAATGTATCACTCCTGTCCCCACTACCAGTCTCAGAATTTCTCTGCTCTCTCCCTTGTTATCCCTCCCACTCTTAGGACCCAGGAGCATCTCAGAGCTTTTATTTCTCACATTTTAAAGAATCCCTTCTTTACATCTTAATTCAGCTGTGTTCTCCCAAAATCTTATAGGAAAACTTGCTAAAAGACCTGTCTCTGCCGTCATTTTCTTCCTGACCATGACCTCCAGAACAAACTCCAGCCAGTCTTTGACCTTCCTACTCCACTCAGACTGTTATTTCCAAAGCCACATGTGGAGAAGACAGGCCTGACATCAAGATGACAGGGGCAGTGTTGGGTGCAGCGGGAGCAGAGGGAACAGTGTGGGGTGACAGGACCTGCGTTCTGAGAAAGACTGCCACCTCCCAAGTCTGGGGTTAATAGTCTGTCTTCTTAACTGGCCTGTCAGAAGTATGGGGCATAGAAGGTGGGGCCTTCGCCGGTGATCAGCTATTCATTCCTCCGACCTGGGATTTCTTCTTAGCATTTTACTGGCTCCTCTTCATCTCTTTGACTTGTAAACACTGATGATCCAAGGGATCTAAGAACCTTGTCTTTCTTCTGAAATCACTTCCTCTTTTGGCATGTCGTCTGGCATGGTATTAATCTTTAACTTTGTGACACAGGCCCTTATTTTGAACTGTAGGCTCAGCTAGAATTCTTTTTTTTTTTAAATCATCCTCCCTTAGGAGGGCAGTGAGTATCTGAAATTTAATTTTCAGTCTCCAAAATGCAGCCCTTGGTGTTTCCCCCCACCTGCCGTACAGTGGTCCTTCTCTCCCAGGGATACATCAGTGTGTGTCTATGCCAACACCTTCACTTTCCTTCCTCCCTTCATCCGCTTCTGAATTATCACGTGTACAGCAGCTGTTAGTAATCACCTTGGCTCTCTGCTGTGACAACATGCACAATAAAAACAGCTCAATGGATGGAGGGTTCGTTTGGGCTCACAGCTTGAGTGGCTGCAGTCCTTCATGGCTTGGAAGACTTGACCGTGCTCGTGGCAGCTGGACTATATCCTGAATCTCCTCCACTCTTGGCAGAACAGAAAGCAGAGGTCTCAGTGAGCCCTAGGTCAGCAGAGAAATTTTCTCTGTTAAGTAATCAACAACTAAAATACAAAATGGTATCTATTTGCTTTGGGGAAAAAAAAAGGCTCCTTTAGCCCCATCTATGTATGGCAGTTAGGTCAGACGTCCAAAAGGCTCCATGAACCTCCTCCAACAACTGGGATCAGGTATTCAAGTATATGAGCCTGTGGGGGAGGGGAAGAGGAGCATTTTACATTTAAACAATAATAAAGTCCTATTCTAAGCCCCTCTCATCACTCAGCTGGATTGTCACCCCTGTGTCTTTTCCAGTGTCCCAAATTTTGCCCCTGCCCCACTTATCAGCTAGAGATAGCCAATCAGATGTAAGAGGTCATATGATTCCAGGTGTGTGAAATACCCAGCTCAGGCAAATACAAGAGGGAAAGGAAAGTTGTTGAGAGGCCTTAGGATATGGAAGGCTTGAGAGTTGGATTTCAATGTGAGAAACATTCTCAAGTCAAAAGTAACAGTGTCTGTGCAATCCTGAGACTGTACCTGAAGCCACGGAATTGTGAGCTTCAGAAGGAAGGACTTTGTGTGTGAGTCACATCCCAGTTGAAAACATTGACACTAATTAGGTGACACTAATGCTGTCATCAGACTCTTGCAGTGGCTTTCTACCCACATGTCAGTGGCCTGGTCCCCCTCACCGTACAGCCCCATCACTTCTCAAACCACCTCTCTCCTCTCTACTCTGCTCCTACCTAGCAGCTACACTGGCTTGTGACACGAGCAAGCTATCCTTGCCTCTCTTCCAGAGTGCCCCTCTGAAAGCTCCCATAGGCTCATCCATCGTACCTCTTGGTGCTTTCCCAGAGTGCTTTGCCTGACTCTGCTTCTCAAAATGGCATACCCTTCCCACGTTTCCAGCACCCCATTGCTTTGTCTTTCTACTTTGTCTTCCCTCTTGTAGCCCGTTACGTTTTTCACTTATGAAATTCATCTGTACGATTTCTTCTTGAACATAATTTTTTTCCTTTCCTCTCTCCCTCTCTCCCGGCCTCTCTCCCTCTCTCCCTGCCTCCCTCCCTTTTTAAATAGCATTTTACTATGTAACCAGCCTGGCCTCAAGCTTGTGATTCTCCTGCCTCAGCCTCCCGAGTACAGGCATTACAAGTATGTCATGCTAAACATTAGTTTCTTAAAGGTGGTTAATTTTATCTGGGTTCTAGACTGATCGAGACCCACTGTGAGGTGCTTCACTTCTCCCACCAAACACTTGTCCAGATTTTGTTCTGCCCTCTACAGCTATCTCCTGACATTTTCATTAGAAAGGAATCATACTGGATATAGGATACTGGTATCTCGAGATTCTTACTTTGAGGATAGTAAAATTCGAGTAGCCGGTACAAAATGAAGTAAGCTCAAATGAGGAAGGCTGTACAGAGAAGTAGCCTTCTCACGCCATTTAAATAGATTTGAAAACCTGTTTATTTCCCATCAGCGCTTTCTTTTGAGTGGTAGAAAATGCTTATGGGAGCATGAAAAGGCTGGGAAAAACAGTGTTAAAGAGCAGCGGGTGCTGTGACTTTTACTACAGCACAGCAAACGTAGATTACAAAAGTCCGCATCCCAAGCCGCAGGGGAATCTCCCTGGAGTGTGCAAAGCCTCCCAGAGCAGCGTAGACGGAAGTAAGGCTGGCGTGTGGCACAGAATGACTGCTTTTGTGCGGAACAAGGGCAGTGCAAAATTAAGGCACTGTTGGTAGACGGAAATCATAAGCCCGCTTCAGTTCCGCTCAAAGCTAGCACTACCTTAGGCAAGAAACAGGAAACACTTTGAGGCCTTGTAGACAGACACACAGAAGACGGCACTGCCTTCTGGGCGTGTGTTGGTTAAAAAAGTAAATTTGTGAGATGAAAAAGTAGATGATATGCATGTATAAATTTGCTTCTCTTGTCTGCCTAGGTTGGCTGTAAAATATAAATAGACAAGAACAGAGTCCTTATTCCAGTTATTTCAAAAAAAAAAGATTACCAAGGAAAACTGAGAGGGAGGACTCAGAGGAAATCCCCTCACACTCCTGAGGAAAAGATACCGATACCGTTGGAAAATGAAGTTTCCCTAGGAGGTGGCTATGCAGAGCAACATGGTTTTCTCTAAATAATAAAATTACTTCTAAATTTTTCTCTGAACTTGTGCATGGTCTTTGTAATTTTCTTCAGTGAGTTTTGAAACTTCACCAGCAGAAAAAGGACTAGGGCAGGGGTCAGAAGCCAGTATGTTTGTAGGCCTGTTGCAGGGCTTCCCAAAACGGCCCACCCACAGCCTGCAGGGCCTAGTGCAAAGGCCAGGGTACAGATGCCTGTGCCGAGGAGCGGAGAACGCGGGGCCAGTGAGTGTCTGAGCAGAGTGTCTGCTGACTGCTGTCCTTTGCGTTTCCCTCACCCTTCCTAGGCTCTGCAACAACGTATGTCTGCTTTAAGTGGAGTTTGAACCCAAATGTTAGAATTTCTATCTCTAAAAAGGGAGGTGAGGGCTGGAGAGATGGCTCAGCGGTTCAGAGCACTGACTGCTCTACCAGAGGACCCCGGATCTGTCCCCAGCACCTACATGGTAGCTCACAACTCTCTGGAAATCCAGTTCCAGGGGATCTGACACCTTCACACCAATGCACATAAAA
>JAQHUG010000090.1:3201423-3216708 GCA_028555095.1 Dicrostonyx torquatus | reverse complement strand
ACACACACACACACACACACACACAAAACTACTTTTTCCAGTATTAATGACTCTTGATAAGGGGTGGCTGACCTGTGCTTTTAAAAGAGTTTCTCATTGATGACTGTTGTATAATTTAGCACTATCTTTCAGTGTGTGTACAAATGCCACTTCTAGGAAGACCTACTGTAAAATGACCTCTGTCTCCCCGAAGGTGTTCTTTGTTCCTTATTGCATGATTATGAACCAGTGCAGCAGCAAACTGTTCTGTAAGCCCTGTTTGTCAATTAACTTTTTATTTACTTAGAAGTTGGTACTCTCTGTAGAAAACCCCTGGTAAAGACAGACTCCAACTAAAATTTGTCATCTAAGTGAAGTAAGCGCCTGCAAGTGGGTTAGTGTGAGCCCCTGGGGCCCTGCTCTTTCCAGATACCTTCAGTTGCCCTTTTTTAATCAAATGTTAATCTTCCTCTTAGTGCTGAGATCAGATATGCATGAAGATTATGCTCAGTCCAGCCACACTGTCTGTCTGTTGGACAAGCCCCAAATTGTCAAACTTCTCTTATGACAAGGACATCTTTCTGATTGAATTAATTAAAGTAAATTTAGTGTGTGTGTGTGTGTGTGTGTGTGTGTGTGTGCGCGTGGTGTAGTATGTATCCATTTCACCAATCTCTGAGCTTACATCCAATGATTCCAATAATAGTACAGTATTCTAGATATAAACATGAGATCACTTCTACTTACTAATAGTCTAACAGGTATCATTCACCACCAAATGAAATGTCACTCCTGTTTTTTTTTAAACTGAATCAGTGTATCCCACAGTAATTTTCTTATACAACAGAAAATAGAACTATTGTTTAGCCAACCAAAGGGAATGAGGTGTCAAGAAGAAACTCCACATTTTAAACTCAATATTGGTTAAAATCACTGTGTTGGTATCATATCCACTTATATCTAACTCTGATCCTGCATCTTGAATTTGATTGTCTTTTTTTTTTTTTTTGACAATGCAAACTCTAAGAAAACCCAGCTCTTCATCTTGTACCACATAAGTTTAACATCTGATAAACAGTGTGGAAAAATACTATTGCCCTTAAATCCATTTTAAGGCAAGGAGAGACTCTCCTGGTCCCTTCCAACAAAGCAAACCTGCTCTTCTCATCAGGCATACATTCTCTCCATCGTAAAAGTCAACACTGGCACACGTTTGTCAAAAGCAGAAACTGTGTTTGCTAAGCCGTGACATCCTCTCTACAGTGTGGGTTTTCCTGTAGGATGCTGTCCCTGATCAGGTACAGGGCCATTCAGTGGGAAACCACAGCCAGGAAAGCACCCCGAGATCCATGGCTGAGCATCCAGGCTATGACTGTGCATCCTTCTGCCCAGAGCTCACTATTGCAAACAGTGAAGGAGCTGTCTGTTCATGTGACTTGGGAAACACTTGGGGTTTTTTTCTTCTTCTTCTTAATTTCTTAATGGTAAAATGCCTTCAACGCTTAGTGAATTGCTTCAGCCACGAGCTGTACATTACTGGAAATGATGCTGTCTTGTACAAAGTATCCTTTCTGGAATAGACCCCTTGAAGGGCTAATTTTATAACTAGCACTTAAGACTTCTTACCAGATTGTGTTTGTCAGCCAAGGTTCTAGAAAGCAGTACATCCATGACTTATTTCTTGCCTGACCTTCCTTTGCAGCGGGGGACTCTTGCTTTCTCACACATCTTTCTCATAGTTTTTTGCTTGTGTGGGAGGAATTTTTTTCTTTTTGTTTCTTTCTGATTCTTTCTTTTGAATGCTCCTGCTTGTCCATTGTACTGAATCATAAGGTAATTGCTGCATACAATGGTAGGGTAACTTCCAGAAATAAAGACTGTAGCTTAGAAGACATAATTCAGATGGTATATTTTCTTGAAGCATAAAATTGTGATAGATTATTCTGGTTAATGGGCTCAGACCCTGGCATAGCAGATTTGCTGGGGATGTCAAGATTTCTTTGAAAAGAAAATTAAAGGTTGTGTTCAGTGATTTTGAGAAGTGTGTGTGGGTGTCTATCAATCGATCAATCGATAGATACAATGGGTATGAGAAAGTAACATTTTTTCAGAATATATTTTTGTATCTAATACCTATACCTCATGTAACCCTGAACAGTGGCTTTATGTGTGATTAGTATTGACAACTTAGTTTTCTAGACATATTTTGAAATATCACTGCAGTTCATAGATTTTCAGATTAGTTGTTAACCACACATAAAGCCATTGACCATTAATAGGAATTCCCAAAGAGGGGTGTCTCAGAGGTTCTTAGATTGCCTCTCCAATGCTAGTTAGCGTGTGATGGTTTCCCTGGCTCCTATCTCTCTCCTCGAAGAGATGGCTCAGCAATAATCACCAGGTAAACTGTGGGCCCCGGTGCCCACATCCGGTGTGCTGCCAGCAGAAGTCCCCATGGCACTCCTGCTACTGGTTATGTACTCAGTCATCTAGAGCCCGAAGCTGCTGCAGATATTCAGTGAATAAAGCCTTTCACTCACTCTGTGCCAGGTATGCCTGCTGCAAAAACCAGTTGACATTATTGCCCTCGTGAAGCCCTCGTCCTAACACGAGTGCAGTCATTGAGTAAACCAATACGTATTACGTGTGGGATTGCGAACCACAAAAGGCGTTGTTATGAAGGAAACACAATGAGCTGTGAAGACAGTCACAAGCAGGGGCCGCACTTCCTGTGAGAGATGAGTGTTTGAGTCTGTGTGCTGGGCACCTGGACAGAAAATGGGTCAGAATGGCCAGACTGAATAAGCAGAGAGGGAAGGGGCCAGATTTTAAGGACCTTACAGATAGCCACGAGCCATAATGACTTGCAGCTAAATCCAGTTCTCAACTTTGAGATGCTGTATAAACAGAAACTTTGAATCTTCCTTGCTCCTCTCCTGTAAAAGAAGGCAAAGTTCCCAAGGTCCATTTGAAGAGTGGAAGGAGTGAGAGTATGAGTAAGGAGGTCAAGACCATGAAGGGTTCACCCACTGAGACAGTTTGCCTAAGCTAATGGGAGCTCACCAACTCCAACTGGACTGCGAGTGAACTAGCATGGGATCACACTAGTCCCTCTGAATGTGGTTGACAGTTGGGGCAGACTGAGGAGCCACTGACAGTAGCACTGGAATTTGTCTCTACTGAATATACTGGCTTTTTGGGATCCTATTCTCTATGGAGGTATACCTTGCTCAACCTAGATGTTGTAGGGAGGGCCTTGGACTTGCTACAGGGCAGGGTGCCTTGTCCTCTCTTAGGATTGGAGGGTGAGGGGTAGGAGGGTTTGTGGAGGGAGTGGGAGGAGGGGAGGGAGTAGGAATTTGGATTGGTAATTTTTTAAAGTAATAAAATAATAATAAAAAGTTCAAAAAAAAAACAAAAAAGAAGGCAAAGAAATAGCTTCCCTTAAACTCACATCATTGTGCATAACGTCTCAATTTACAGTTTAAATTAGATCCCTTTGTTGCCTAAATTTGATTCCCCTTTTTTCTCATTAATTACCTTGTTTACTCCATGAAATTTGTTTGTTTTTATTGATTAGTGTTTCTATGGTTTCATACACGTGTATAGCCAATTCTGTTTGCTCTCACCCACCCCTTTATCTCCCCCTTTTCAACCCCACAACTCCCCTTCCCATACTCCCAGATTTTTTTCTGTGTGACTCGCTGATTTTTACCTGAACGGAGTATTATGACCTTTGGTTTGGAGCTATCAGTTGGAACTTTGTGGCTTTTCCATTGGTATACCAATATGACAATGACTCTCTCCCCTAGAATCCATCAGTAGCCAACAGTTCATCATTGAAGAAGTTACCATTAGCCCCTCCCCAAGTCATGATTGGGTGTTGACAGGTCCAGTGCAGACAGTTGGTGCTTGCTGTGAGATCTGTGCTTGCAAGAGCTCTATCATGCTCCCAGAGTTGCTTTTTGCAACCCTTCTTCCCGCCTTCCAGTTCTTATCTGGTGTTTTCTGAGCCTTCGAGGGGTGAAATAGAGATGTCCTGTTTAGGGCTGAGCATTAAACCATCACTGTTCTCATATCCTGAACAGCCCAGACTCTGCATGTAACCCCTTTGCTGCAAAGACAAGCTTCTCTGATTAGGGACAAGACTACTCTTTATCTGTGGATTTAAACAAAAATATTTAGAGTGCGAGTTGGTGCCACCTCAGTTTTTCTTGGAAAAAAAATGCCCCTAGGGCTTATGACCTTCCCAGCCATGGTTTTTTGACCTGGTTTACAGATTATAGGTATAAATTCCATCCTAAGCCCAGGCCTCAAATTGAGTTAAGAGAGCAGTTTGTTATCTCAAAACAATTTTACCTGGAAAGTTATAATTGCAGTTCATAGGGTTAACAGTAGGTAAGACTGATCACACACACACACACACACACACACACCAGCAACATCCTGCATAGTACATCCAGGCACTATGCAAGCTACCATCAGAGAGGAAGCTTCCAGCCCAGCTCAGTTTGTTTCTTCCCCCACTTCCCCCTTTGTTTTCATTTGGTTGGTTTTGGTTGTAGTTTTGGAGACAGGGTTTATCTGTAGCTTTGGAGCCTGTCCTGGAACTAGCTCTTGTAGATCAGGCTGGCCTCGAACTCACAGAGATCTGCCTGTCTCTGCCTCCCAAGTGCTGGGAGTAAAAGCGTGCACCCAGCAAGTTTGGTTCTTTTATATCTTGCAACCAAGTTGTGTGATGTCTTCAGCAATAGGGTATTGTGGAGTTCTTTTGGGCAACCAAGAGGAATGGCAGGGACCTGGATTGTTTGGTGGCCACTTGGGGCCTTTCTTACCATCAGCTCATAAAGAGGTCTCTCAAATCCGGTATTTTCAGGACCAGTAACACCCAGGCATGTAGAACATCTATATTCAAACTTACTTTTTTTTTAACTTGTCTTTAATTAGCTTACAAAGTAATAGGTTTCTCTTTGTCTTTTTTTCATGCATCCTTGATTAGGATAACACTCCCTCTTACTCCGCCTATCCCCCACTCTTATCCCTGCTTAAACCTTTCTCTCTCTCTCTTGATCCCCTTCTATACTTTATCACCTGTGTTCTACTCTTTTCCATTGCTTAAGACACACCCAATGGTCCATGACTGAGACAAGTCAGAACCACAGAAGGACAGACATACAGTCCTTGAAGACTAGAGAAACAAAAGCTGAAAGGATGCTTCAAATGTCTAAATTCATTTGTGTTTGAAGGCTTTGAAAACTCACGGGTAATTTAAAGTTTGGGGACCCAGAAGAACTTCAGAGATGCCATTCAGGAATTCTCAATCCAGATATTCTACCAGGAGAAAATTAGAATTTTGAGAAAAGGCATTGCAAGGCATTAATTGCAGGCATTTTCCCTACATTAATTAGTGATCAAAGGACCTTCATGTATAATCTCAAAGAGATTGAAGTATATTTTCCATTTCATAATATTGCCTTATTCTCACATAAATTATGGTGCGGGTTGAGGTAGCACCATACATACAGCAGAACTATTAGCATTATAATAGAGTACAGAATGCATAAAATACTCATGTTCATTGAGTTAAAGCAAACCTGCCGTTTCAAGTCCATTAATTGCCATAGAATTGAGCGAATTTTCTTTCGGGGACTAACACTATAATTACCAAGATTAAAGTGAGCGTTCAAGGCACTGCATGCTCAGAATGCTCACTTTCGTATTTCAGCAAAAATAAGCTCTTGTTTTTCTGCCTTTTGTCCTGACAAACTGGAAGTGGGCCTCGGGCAGCGTTTGCTTGCAATCCCTGGATTGTTTATAAGCTGGTGAAGTTGTCTGGTTTCACTGGCCATCCGTTTGCTTCTGTCTTCCCTTTAACCAGCTTCCTTCCATCCCTTGTGCTTTCAAAGGAGCTCTGAAGGCTTGTGAATGGTAGAGATAAGTAGCGCCTTCAATGGTATAGAGACAGCTGTACAGACTGTGATCTGTGGACTGGCATTGTAAATTAACTGACTCAAGATGGGTTCTGGTGAATGCCATTACCAAATGCTTGGTTATTCATAAAAACGGGTGCTATCACTGTCTTGAGCAACCTCGTGGCTGTCCATGTGCTGGGCCTGTTTGAGGCTGCCTTACCCCAAGTGCCTGGATCTGAGGTATTTCAGATTTGAAAATAGTTTTTCAAACTTTTAAATATTTGCCTGTGTATCATGACATATCTTAAAGATGGAGCCCCAAACTGATCATAAAATTCACTTTGTAGAAGTAGGCCAGAGGCCATTTCATACAGTATCTTCATCGTCTGTGCCTGAAATAGACCTTCAAGTTTCACGGTGTGGTATTCTCTGCTGGTGGCATCCTGTCAGTGCTTAAAGGGGTTGAATGTGGAGTGTTTCTGACTTGGAGTTTGCAGATTAAGGATGCTCAACTTGTAAGCTTTTTGTCATTAACTTTTAAAATAGCTTCCTCTTTATTTAGATCCTGAGAAACTACTGAGCAGACCGTGTGTTTAAGGGATGGAGCCTTGGGGATGAGGCCGATTTTGGGGTCTGTCAGTTACCACATGCAAGTGTGCAAGTCTGGAACTTAGTTCAGCCCTCCAGCCCTCAGCGCCTTCTCTCCTCACAGTAAACTCTTTAACCCGGGCTTGCAAGACTCTGGGCTACAGGAATAGTCCAAGCTAAGGGCTGGCCTCTTAGGCTGAGGCAAGTAACATTTTGTACTTTCTGTTTTGGAGCTAATTCATCTGCCTCTTGCACAATATAAGACTTCTTTTATGGAATCCCATCCTTGTTGGAAACTCTAAAGCAAAATTGTGGTTTTCTGATTCCAATGGGCAAAAAGTGCCCATGGAGATAATCAGAGCTAAAGGTAGACCTATGGAACACCACGGGCGTCATGAATTTGTCTGTTCCCCCTTGGCACTACAGAGAATCACTTTCTCTTCTTTGCCCCAACCAAGGTGTGAAACCTAAGAGGAGAGGCCGCTAAGAAGGGAATGGGCCGCTAGTAAGCGTCTCTAAGTTTCCATCCCCTGGGGATGACTCCTAAGACATCTCTCTGACTTTTCTGATTGTACCCTTGTGTGCTCCTGCATGTGAGGAGTACCAGTGTGTACTGCCTCAGCTTTGGAAGGAGATGTGAGCCCGAGGGTTTATTCCTGTACTCAGGGTCACACTCTGAGCCCCAGGCCCAGTATTGAACTCTAGGTTTTTTTTTCCCCAAAACTCCGCCCTCCTCTGGAGCTGGCGACAGGAATGTCCAGCAGCTTACAAGAACTCCACACCTCATCCCAAGCAAACTTGTTTTTTTTTTTTCAAGAAATGGCCCATAGAAGCTCTCAACATGCCCGTCTTCCTCTGTTGCTGGTCCGTGTTGACTTACCATCGTGCACTGCTGAATAAGCCCTGAGGTGGTGCGGGGCTGACATTCCTATGACCCCTTTGTGGAGCATCAGATATATTTGCTGCGGGCCTTGTCATCTTCTCCCTAAATAGTCTTAGCTCTTCTAAAATGTCTCCCATAAAACACTCATTCTCAGTGTAGGTGATTCTTCAGGAAATTTATTAGATCATTTTTCGGTTATGCCACGGTGGTATCACATATCTTTCCCGCGTGCTATTGAGACAAGTTATTTGCAACCCATGTTTAAAAGCAAAGACTATGAAAGAGGAGGACACACCAATGCGTGCCTTCAGTGGGGGCTTGTATCTCATAGGTGAGCGTCTCACCCTTGACAGGAGAACAACATCTAGTTTGTTTACGTGTTTTCCCTTGGACTTCACATGCTGTGCATTATTTTTAATCAGCAAACCCTCTTTTATGGCTGGGGCACCGTTGGCGCTTCTCTGCTGATTGTCTTGTTTTCTCCCGTCCTCTTAACTATACTTGGTATGGAGAGATTCACCCTTAATTATATATTATTTGCTTTCCCCTGACTTGAAACCGTGACTCCTTTTGTTTGAATATGTTAAAAAAATAAATCCCAGACTGTGGAAAAGTGATTTTTTTTTCCCTCAGAATTACTGCAGCCCACATTTTCTATCTCAAGTCCTAATTTAATCACAGCTCTCAAGGAAATGAACCTCGGCAATCTTAATTGAGTGCCTCTGTGCCTGTGGAATACTTTTCCTCAGTTGGCATACCAAAATTGAAATTTGTTGAGCTTTGAGTTTTTACTGCAAAGCCTCCAAACCACGATTTAGTCAGTAACCCGTCCCATATCCCTTTTCTGCTCTGATTCCAGGGAGTGGCTTTTCTCTAGGCTTTTGCTCTCAGGCAGAGGTTTCATTCTTGTAGCTCAGAGCTCCAGTCTCTCCTACCCATGCACCTTGCCTGAACAAACAAGACTTGGAATCAATTGCCAGCCTTTAAGAGGTAGGGAAGTTAGTTGACAGAAAAACCCAGCCCTGACTTGTCTCAGAGAAGCGATGAGATCTGAATGCAGTTGGGCATAAAATCTTCCATGGCAAACCTCCTGCCTCTCCTCACAGATGTGCAGTGCTCTTTGGACCCCTGGAGATGACTGAGGCTTCAGCCTTGAAGAGTACATCAGTGCTAGCTGGTGTCATCCTGTTCTCTTTCTGTACACGCGTGGCATCCGCACATGGTTAGAATATTTGTGAAGCAAGAACCCAGCTGATGAGGCTACAGGCATAGGAGTGCCGCTCAATAGTCTCTTAAAGCTCCCTCTCTATGTCATTGGGTGTCCTCAGCGTCCTCACACAGTGTGTGGACTAGAAGGATACAGGGTGTACCTGGTAGTTGAGCTCTGGAAAAAGAGTTCGGAGCCAGCTATTGGAATATGGAGTTCTGAACTGTGATTCTGTTTCCCTAAGGAGCAGGAAGGAGATCTGTGTTTCATGAGTACTAATCAGAGTATCCACCAGAAAGATCACCCCTGCCCTCTCTGAGTCTCTTACGCAGATTCCTGGTGATTTGCTGATGTGGTTGATACATTCCCTGTGGAATCGGTATGCATTCCCATCCTAAAATGTAAAATTGCAAAGTCATATATCTATGTACTGAAACAGCAACAACGTGACATGCTGTCCTCGCTCGGAGATGATTATGCCACCATCAAAATGTCCCGTATTGCTCCTGATTGTTCCTATATGATGTAACTCCAAGACCTCTTCCACTCCACTAGACACATTCAGTTCATAGCTTTGCCTTCCCATTCCTGCTCAGGTGGATCATTACGCAGGTCCTCATCCACCCCACATTACCCCATTTGACATTTTGTGTTGGCCAGGCTAAGATATCCTAGTGTTAGTAACAATACGGACAGACACAACCATTAAACTAATGATCTCGCTTTGTTTGGTTTTCCAGACTAACATAGATGTCTATCATGATAACTTCCATCACAGGGGAAGTATATATGTTAGACTACTTGTATTTTTTTTTTTATTTTTAGTAATAGCTTGCTTGGTCATTATACTGTTAAATGCTAGCAACCTTGAAGGGTTTTTAAGGCATGCCAGACATATTATGTATCCCAACCATTTGGTACTTTTTCCACCTCTGTAATCTCTAGAGGCCTTACATTGGAAGCTGCTTCGCCGTGGAGTCTCATCACAACCCAGATTTCTCATATGCCATGCTGCCTTGGACTCCAGTTGAACACAGTAGCTTGGAATGACTAATAGTATTATTTATAGAAAATGTTGTCATTTCCGTGGCTCTGTTGAGAAGAAGTCACACATGAGTGAATCAAGTCAGCTCCATGTGCACAGGGAGTTTTGTTTGCTTTGTTGACTGGTGTTTCTTAGGGCATGCGAATAATGAAGTCTGTAGTCAATAAACATTTGGTGGATGAATTAATGAATGAATGATTTACTAATTTGACTCCAACACACAGTTGTGCATACTATGAAGATATATGTGATTCCTTTTGCTATTTGATTTTGTAGGTCTTAATCAAATTGCTGGCATTTACTAGCAGCAAAAAATGGGATTTGCACTTGAACTGATGAGATTTATAGACTAAGCAGGATAGGCATTCACAGTTTCTACCTTCCAGAATTATTCCTCAGAAGCCAGAAGTTAGATGTGCAATCGTTTTTTACTGTATTAGCCAGGCAAGAATGAATTCATCATTTTTATCTCACCGTTTCTCATTAAAAGACTAATGCCAATACCTCCCACAGAACCGTGCCAGATTTCCGCTTGTGCTAAAGCAAGAACTTAGATGTACCTTTGAACAGCACACGGCGAACCTTGGTAATGGAAAATATATACGTCTGAGCGACCTCCAGCCAGCCGGAAATAAATCCTGTGCGTAATCTTGCCAGCCTGTCAGTTGACTGCACAAGGCCCCTTGTTTATCTTAGGACGGCTTGCAGAGCAGGTACCCAGCCACGGCAGTCTCCTCTTCCTCTTCTCTAGGTGGCTGCATCTTTGACAAGCTGATGCAGAAGGTGCATCGTTGTCATCCTTTGTCATTAAAGGAATCCTGCCTTGTTGGGCTATCCGCTTGTGCAGAGTTTTCCTCTTTGTTTATCTTCTGATAGCTGTTCTGTTGGTCTTGAACATGCTTCTAATTTGTTCTTAAGCTTTTGATGTATTGCATCTTTCCATTCTTTTCATGTCAACTGAAAATGTAAATCTAGTGCCAGAAGGCTTTAATATGTTCTTTCTTTGTACATCTGGGGTGGGCAACCTTGATGCTCCATTTTTCCTCTGCTTAGGGTCCAGTCTATTTAACTGAGAATCTAATAGTGATTTATGTGTTTTCTTTTGACTTTAGAATTTCTTGTAATTAACAAAATTCCCTGTCTATAGTACATGTGATGCAAATAACCCTTAAGTGGACTAAAGTGAATATTTCACTTTTGAAAAAACTAAATCTGTGTGTGTGTGTGTGTGTGTGTGTGTGTGTGTGAAATTTTGCAAACCTAAAGTTCTTCTGAATTTCTCTGATAATATGTACTAAGCATATACTTGTTTAGCTTGGTCCCACTAACTCCATCCCCCACCATACTCTGGCATAACCTCTCCTGCATTAAAATTCACTTTTCTTTTATTTCACATCTTGGATATGTGTTTCTTCTTGTATAAAAATAGAATTAAATCCTTGAACAA
Source organism: Dicrostonyx torquatus (assembly GCA_028555095.1). Taxonomy (NCBI): domain Eukaryota; kingdom Metazoa; phylum Chordata; class Mammalia; order Rodentia; family Cricetidae; genus Dicrostonyx; species Dicrostonyx torquatus. The sequence goes on along the minus strand of JAQHUG010000090.1, from coordinate 3,205,647 downwards.
GTACAACTGGTTCTTTGGGGACAGTGAACTGGACGTGTTATGTGGCAGCAAGATTGCCTGCCATCTGGGCATAACTCTGGCAGAGGCAGTCTGCAGGATGGCATGTCCTCAGTGCTCTTTGTGGGTAAAACTCTAGGTCTTAGCGAATTCTTGGCTATGGTGTCTGTCCTCTATGTAAACCACAACCCATAATACAGCAGACAAGTAGCCCATCTTCTCACCCATCGACTCCTGAAGTTTTCTGGGGGCCCTTTTTAAAAAAAATTTAATCAAATACTGCCATTCTTAAGGTAGTTTTAAACATTTGTGTGATCTCTCGGGTGTTTAAAACATAAGTTCCTAAAAAATGATACTTAGACCAAGTCACTCCCACCACAGTCATCTGTCCTAATGGTGTTCCACCTCGGCCCCTCATGTGAAGTAGAATTAAAGATCTGTTCTCCCCCAGAGCAGGAAAGCATGTCTAAGAAAAAGACCCAGGAGTAGCAACAAGAAAATAATCCCAAGAGCAGCTTCTCTCTCCTCCAGCTTTCCATGGTGCCAGCTGTGAAATTGGGAGTTAGCGAAATGTTTGGAAACTCTCCACTAAAAGGCTCTAAAATCAAAAGAATGGTGTTTTATGCTGAAGAATTTTAGTTCTTGTTCTGTCTGAAATAGTCATAGGTGGGGATCATGGAGGCTTCCCTCCCACAGGCCCCTGGATCGCCAAAGGGGTCTTCACATCTTCCTCCTGGCTGTGTTCCAGGAGGAGCAGCAGCTGTTATGCAAGACAGAATTCCCACTAGTTCTGGCTCTTTGGGGTAGGGAGAGGACCCCATGCTTCGGGGCCCTTGCAGTGGCCCTCTTGTCTCTTACATGAACCGCACACCTTGAGTTGTAGTTTGTTTTAACAATGTTAATATGTCTCTCTAAGAGGTAGCTCAGGTTGCAGCTGTCTGAGCAAGCACTGGGGAACCAGTCTGAATGGATTAGGATCTCTCACAGGCTGGGCCACTTTGGGCAAGCCATGCTGTCTCTCTGTGCTTCAGCTCCCAGACTTTGATGTATAGCTGCAAGAATTCAATCCTCAGCAAGTATGTATTGTTAATTTTAAATAATAGTTTCGTTTATTCGAATGCGTTTTTGTTATTCTGATAACCCAAAACTTCTCAGTGACAGAATAAATGGGTGTCAGTTCAGATTTCCCCCCAACAAGTGGTCATTAGCAACCAGTAAAATTAAAGTCTCACTGAAGAAACATAGGATGGCATCGGGGGTGTTGTTTAGAGGTTGTGTCATTTCCTGGGTGACACAGCGTGAGGCTGGGCTGGCCAGCAGTGTAACTAATCTCTCCTCTGACGTTCTCAAGATCCTTCTGGCATCCAGGCGACTGGCTTTCACTAAATAACCAGACAGCCATGAAGGAAAACATCAAAGAAAGAGAAAAACAAACACACAAAAGCCCAGAAGACAGTTTCTGTGCTGTTTCAGGATTGGCATATTTTGATCATGGTCATGATAGTTTCTCTAGCTAACTTTCCAGTACGGATGTTGTGGTCAGAGTGGCTCCACGGAGAAGAATGGTGTTATCAGAGTGTTTGAAATGGCCCACACTGTTAATCAGTGTCTCTTCACCCTCTTCCCATGCCATCAGCGTACACAGTTATGATAACCCCAAGCCAGGGGCACGGTGCAGAGGTAACCATTTTATAATAGAACTCCATGAGCTCAGACCTTTTTTGTTTTGTTTTGTTTTCATTTTTGTGGTCTTTAGAACCATGGATCCAGTTGAGTTGCAGCTCACAACTTTTTGGTTGGTTTTCTTTTCTTTTCTTTTTTTCCCCACCAAAAGGAAAGAAAAGCCAAATTGGCTCAGAGTTAATGAGACCTTGCTACTTTAAACAGCACCAGAATGAGCAGCGCAGGCTGGTACTCTCTCCTATGACGCTACAGCTCCCAGGCTCGGTTGCCCTTTTCACTGCTGTCAGGCACTCTTTCTGATTTCTATTCCTTAGTGCATTATTGATGATCATCCCCGACTCGGCATCTCTTCCCTGGCTCCTCTTCTGTGTTTGGATGGCCTGTGTCTCCTCTTTATAGTCAGCCTCATTACTGCACATGGCATGAGCCCCTCAACCACACCCTCCTACCACTGCGCTCTGCACTCTCTCACCGTCAACAGCTCTGTTTACTTGAGGTGTCTATACCTCCCGATGCAACCCTGTGGTTCCTTTTCTATCTACTCCCTTGACATAAGTGGTTTATTTGTCCATGTTTTTTCCCTCTCCCAAATCAGTGTGGCATCTATTCCCCTTACTTTTCTCCTATTGCTTGTCCTGAAAAGTCTCTCTGTGTGCCAAGTATCTAGAGATAAGTCAGCAGAATGGTGCCCTCTGCCTGTCATTGCAGGAATGATACTCTTATATTCAGTTTTATTGTGTTCCCTGTGTATGTGAGGAACCTGTAGTATCTGACCCTCATGACACAGGCCATGATGTTTCTGAAAGTTCAGTTGCCCCCTACAGTGATTCTGATATCATGGCAAGGTAGCAGAAAAGTCATGATGGCTATTTCTGTCTCTGTGTGTGTGTGTGTGTGTGTGTGTGTGTGCACACGTGCATACATGTGTGTGTGTAGTACTTATTAGTGAACTTACTAGTTTTAATGTGTGCACCTGCGCTCATGGGTTTACATACCAAAGGGTATGCTTATATACGTGGCTGCTCTAGTTTGACCACACATGTCTTTCTGGTTTTCTCCACTTTAATTTATTTATTTTTTAGCCTGAATATTTTGCTGTCCTCTATTTCTGTCTCGTGTGTGTGTGTGTGTGTGTGTGTGTGTGTGTGTACACGTGCATACATGTGTGTGTGTAGTACTTATTAGTGAACTTACTAGTTTTAATGTGTGCACCTGCGCTCATGGGTTTACATACCAAAGGGTATGCTTATATACGTGGCTGCTCTAGTTTGACCACACATGTCTTTCTGGTTTTCTCCACTTTAATTTATTTATTTTTTAGCCTGAATATTTTGCTGTCCTCAGAGCTCATCATTTAGCTAGACTTGCTGTCCCGTGTGTTTCAGGAATCTGTCTGTCCCTCCATGCCTACTCCACCCCTACTCCGAGCTGTGAGGTCCAAATGGCTGCCATCACACCAGCCTCTTCTGCGGGTTCTTGCTGGATCCAAACTCATGTCCTCAGAGAACAACTTGCAAGAGTTTGTTCTCTCACACCATGTGGGTTTCATGGATTGAACTCAGGTTGTCAGGTTTGCCAAGTGCTGTTACTCACTGAGCTAGCAGGCCCCCAAGTCCTGACACAGAGACTTCTTATTTGGTACGAATGCTCAGCCTAGCTTAGCTCTTATTTTATTTTACTTTTTAAACGAATCTTTTCTCACTTTACCTACCAGTTCCAGTGCTCTTTTCCTCCCCTTCTCCCTCTACCTCCACCTTCTACCCACCCCACCCCCATCCACTCCTCAGAGAGGGTGTGGCTTCCCATGGGGAGTCAACAAAGACTGGCTCATCACTTAGAGGCAGTACCAAGCCCCTCCCCCCATATCTGAGCTGAGCAAGGTATCTCTCGAAAGAGAATGAGTTCCAAAAAGACAGTTTAAGCACTATGGATAAATCCTGGTCCCACTGCTGGTGGCCCCATGTTCTGCCCCAGCCACACAACTCTCACCCACATTTAGAGGGCCTTGTTTAGACCTATGCTGGTTCCCCCACTGTCAGTTCGGAGTCAGTGACCTCTCAGTAGCTCAGGTCAGCTGTTTGTGTGGGTATCCCCATCATGGGCTTGACCCCTTTGCTCATATTCTCTCTCCTCCCTCTCTTCGACTGGACTCTGGGAGCTCGGCCCAGTGCTAGCTGTGGATCTCTGCATCGCCTCCATCAGTTGCTGGATGAAATTTCTATGATGACAATTAAGGTAGTCTTCAATCTGATTACAGAGGAAGGCTAGACCAGGCATCTTCTCCGTTATTCCTTAGAGTCTTAGCTGGGATCATCCTTGTGGATTCTTAAGAATTTCCCTAGTGCCAGGTTTCTTGCTAGCCTCATAGTGGCTCCCTCGAACAAGATATCTCTTTCCAGATTTTTGTATATGGATACAACGTTAAATTATATCGAATATTGTATGCATGCATATGCTTCTACCTCTGTTTAAAACATTCTTGATGTATTGTTATATGTATATATATTGATATACATTTACCATTTTACAGTGTACATTTCTACC
>JAQHUG010000090.1:3174870-3191612 GCA_028555095.1 Dicrostonyx torquatus | reverse complement strand
CTGCAGTCTGCACCTGCATCCCCACTTGCATCTGCCTGGCCCTCGGCTGCAGTCTGCACCTGCATCCCCACTTGTATCTTCCTAGCCCTCGGCTGTAGTCTGCACCTACATCCCCACTTGTCTCTGCCTAGCCCTCAGCTGCAGTCTGGCCTGCTCTTCCCATGCCTGGCACATCGTTCTGGTTCTCTACTCCTGCCTGGAATCTTCTCATCCTCCTAGTGACTTCTCACCCATCTTTCAAGACTTAGAATCTAACCCATAACCTAACTAGAAGTTTTCCTCCAGCCAGATGAATGCCGTTCTTTGCTCCTCCCTTTGTGTTCATGGAAGGGCACTTGAATCGTTTATGAGTCGTTCCCGTGGCACACAAGACGGAGTTTCCACTGCTTGTGTTGATATTTCCTCATAGGCAGCAAGAACGCCAGCTCGAGACAACAAAGTTCGTGTGTATTTGTTCAATAGTTGAATGATCATAGTACCCATATTACAGCCTACACCTCCGTACAGAACCTGCCAGCTTCCGAGAACACACTTTGTGTGACTTTGTTCAATAGTTGAGTGATCATAGTACCCATATTACAGCCTACACCTCCGTGCAGAAAGGGTGAGAATCCCTACAGGCAGCAGCGTCTCACTGACCCGTTCCCATCTTCTGTGGAGTCAGTCCCCAGCTCAAAGGCAAGGCAGAGCAGCCTTCTCCTGATGCAGTCTGAAAGGTCTTGAGAAAATACTCTCTGTCCTGCTGAGACTCCAGATAGAAAATGGTAGTGACGGAGGTCCTTTGAAAGATCTCAGTTTTAAGGCTTGACGAGGAGCAGTCCAAAAAAAATAAATAAAAATAAAAGGCATGAGAACTCAGCCCAGACCTCACCAAGGCCATATTGCTGGGCTACATGGGTCAGTCTTCTAACAGTGAGTACCTCCTGAGCTTCTGGTGTGTGAGAACCCTGGTACAGCAATGAAGAGTGAGGATGTCTCCTGCAGTTTCGCTAGCATGCCCGAGCTTCTGTAGGGTAGGCCACATTTAGGTAGGATCCACCTCTGACTTCTCCAGAAATGAAGTAAGTCTGTCTCCACTAAAGCTGGTCCATTGTAAAGCTCACTCTGGTATCTCAAACTTAATTCCAGCTCCTGAAAGAGTGCAAATGTTAACACTAGTCAAATACATAGCTGGGTTCATTTTCATCTGTTTATTCCAAAATGACTTATTTATATCTTCCGAGAACTAGATGCTGCTGCCTGTAGCTTGTCATCGATGAGCCCAGCAGATCTTCCCATCTTCCTGCTACCTCCCTTTGGCTGGTTTAAGAGGACAGAGTTTTCTCAGCATCTGATGATAGTGTAGTGGGAGAGAACATAGAGGGGGCGGGGGTAGAAGCCCAAAGCTGCAGACTTGAGCACACCACTCACTATTGTGCTCACCTCCATCCCTAAGGGGGAGACAGCAGCTTCCTGAGGAAGCCTCTCCTCTGGGCTGCCATGCCCTGACTGGCCAGGCTTTCATTTGTTAATTTAGCATCTCTCTACTGGTGCCTGGCAGGAGCTGGGTGCTGACCGATGATAATGGGAAGGACAGATGGGTCTGCTGGCGAGGATCATCCCCCTGGCTCCTCTGGGCCTTTGGGAAGTAGCAGGTAACAGTGCAGCCCTGCCATGCAGGGAGAGTGCCACGCAGACAGACCTCCAGCAGCTGTGCTGAGACTTCACTGGAGCAGCAGTCTGCAAGTGGCTGTTGTCTCCTGAAGGAGATGCTGATGCTTCTCAACCATTTTGTGTCCCCAGGGTTTTGAGGAGCCCATGGTGATAACTAGAGTCCCTATAGTGCTTAGGTAGAACCCATGCAGATTACATGTTGCCTTTCATGGGAAGCCTTATTGGTGATTTTTTTATTGCAAGTATACTTTTATATAACTGCTATCAAAAGGATTTAATGCAAAGTAAATGAAATTATTAGTTAAGAAAACAGCCAACAATAACTCCCAAAAGACTTTCCCAAGAGTCTTCCTTTGTGTTCTGTATAAAGACTGGAGAGGTTTTAATTTCTGCATTTTGTTTGTTGACTTCTAATTACACACTTCTCCCATACACCATTCTGCCAATCGATGATCCTGTGTCAGTCCCCGGGGTGGGTCTAACCCACTACCCTGACTTGCTGCAGCAGATTTGGGGCAGGGACATTAACATCAGAGGTTCCTCTCTCTGGAACCCTAACTGGGTTGGCTGCCCTCTGCAGAATCCCCTTTGTGTGACCCAGCAAGGCCTCTGCCAGTCTGTCTGCCCACTGGAAACAGATGTGATTTAGTCATGTGACTAAAGGGAGCCATTTATTCAGCTCAATTATGTCTTACACTTTACTAAATAAGTTCGCATAAGAAGTGTGAAGCCAACTACCACACCCATGCCAGGTTATAGTTCTGTAACAATTAAAGATAATTTATTTAAAAGTTGAAAGTTAAGCTGAAGGTGGAACCGGAATTAGAAACCTCCCTGTGCGGTTGTTGATCGGTGTGTTCTGTTTGCTCTGTCATAGTCTGCAGACCCTCTCTCCATCTCTTACTCTAGCGATGGCAGGAAAGTTCACGCAAAAATGTCCTACCATGTTACCTCCATTTAGAGATCCCAGACCACATGGCTTGTTTGTTTGTTAATATAATACTAGATCAAAGCCGGGCTTCAAGGTTGTTAGAAATAGGATGGGGCTGTGATTTGGGGAAGAAATCTAAAGCACTACTCAAGGTGTGATGATTATTATTATCAAAGAAGTGAATTCAGAGGGTGTTGAGAGCACTGGCTGTTCTCACAGAGAATCTGAGTTCAGTTCCCAGCACCCACATGGCACCCCACAACTCTCCATAAGTCCAGTTACAGTGCATCTGATGCCCTCTTTGGACCTGTATGGGCACTAGGTGTGGACACACTAACATATAGGCAAAACACTCAGACACATAAACCAGTCTGAAACAAAGTTAATTCAGCTTTACTGGAGTAGATCGAAACTGAGAAACTGAGAAGCGGGCACCCTTCTTGAGGCGGTGCCACAATTCAGCGAAGGCTGAGCTCTCTGGTGGGAGGCTGGCCACAGGTGTAAGGCAGCTTCTGCCTGGAAGGCTGTGACCACACGCTAAGCGCAGAGTCCTTCTGGCTTTCCTGGGCTTTGTCTGGATGCCAGATGGCATTGCCTCAGTCGGCTGCATTGCCTGTAATTTAGGTAGCATTCTTCATATCAATGTATTTGCTGTCTCATTAATTTTAACTTACTCAAAGCTTTTCCTGGCCCAGAAGCCAGAAGGCTGAAGCTCAAGCTGTGTGTGGAAAATCCTCCCGGTAACATACATCAGGGTAAAACGAGAATGGAGATCAAAGTTTCCTGAAGTTAAACACTGCTCTCCGTGTTCCTGTGACACACGGATGCTTTCCAGGTGCCTTTCTGCAGCTTGTAGGGTTTCACAAGGTTGGAAGGACAACTTTTAAACTTATTTCTTGTTTTTGTTTTTAGTCAAGTGATTATATATACTGGAAAGGATGATTGGTTTTTCAGTCTTTTGGAGAGACGAGATTGGACAGTAGTTTCTCTGGTTTGAAGGAGCAGCACTTACCTGGGAGTCTTCCCTTTCAATGACTATGACACTGTTACTTCGAGCCCTGGCTGGGGTGTGTATGTCTGTATGTGTGTGTTTATACTATTACTTGTTTTAGTAGACAGAGTCGGGGGTCTGTTGTAATATTTTCACATATGTGTCATTATAATTTATTTTAGTTCATCTGATTTATCTCGCTTCATGCCTCACGCACGCATAGTCCTGTTAGCATTCCCAGAAGTATGCTCATGGTGTCAAACCCCTATCTCAGAATTCAGTCATCTAGCATAATTGGATAAGCACTTTCACTTGACATCAGAGAGCTGAGAAAGCTTTTCTTCGGGCCGCTAGAAATCAAATTTGGATAGATCCCTATGTTATATCCCTTCTGCCTTTCACGATGCAGTCATTTCCCGGTCTTCTTTGTTTACTTCTGCTCAGCTCATGACCTGCACACCAAGAATCCTGAGTGTAAGAGAACTGAGGTTTGTTCAGTTGTTCAGGCTCTTTGTATAACTGTCTAGATACGTTTTACCCCTTCACTGTAGGAGCCAAAGGAAGGTCTTACATGTCCCCTCTCATGAAGAAGTGCCTTGGTTCCTTAACAAAGAGAATAGAAGATCAGCATTAGAAGTGAGCTTGAAAGAGGCTGGCAAATATGCACATGAAATGTGGTCCTGTTACGGAAACATAGATTAAAACAATACATGTATGAGAATGGCCCAGAATAAACACTCACTATGCTAAATGCTGGTGAATGAGTGGCTATAACGGTAAAACTAAAATGTTGCAGTTCCCCAAGTGGCTGCAGCGGGCAGCGGGCCATGAGATCACGGTGCAGGTCCCCAAAGTGGCAGCAGGCAGCTGGTAGTGGGTCCCGAGACCACAGCAGGCCAAGGTGGCAGCTGGGCCCCAGGCAGGAAGCCGTGTGGTGGGTGAGAGACCTAGAGGGATAGGCATGCTATGCCAAGTGAAGTTGGATATTTATTTAGTGGGTTATAAAGGAGAAAAGGAAAAAGAGGAGAAGGGGGAAGAGCAGAGAGAAAGAGGCAAAGAGAAAGAAAGAGAAAAAAACGGGGGAAGGGGAGAAGTGGGGAGAAGGGAGAGGCAGAAGCTGCCTCTTTGAGAGAGACAGACAGACAGAAAAAAGAAGGGACTCAGACTGGAAGCTGAAGATCAGCTTGCCTTAGCAGACAGGGGAAGGAGTGGGTGTGGCTTGTCTCTTAAAGGGACAGGACAGACCATTACAGTGGTGAATGTCTGAGAAACAGAAATTCACACACTGCCAGTTGTAGTTTTCAGATAAGCCCATGCATATACATCAGGTGACCGTTCTTTTCCAGTTGTGGGTACCTATCCAAGCCCAAAGAAAGACGGGGAGGGGTGGGGCGCTCCTGGCCTCGTGGCAGACATTTGTAATCTCACACTGTTGGAAGTGCAGTAGGGGATCAGAGATTCAAGGCCTGCCTGGACTGTACAGTGATCACTGTTTCTAGAACAACAAACGGGGGAGGTGGGCAGGGAGTTGAGTCATCTGTTCCAAAATTCCTATGTGGAAATAGATAAAAGCTTTATTTTTTGTAGTAGCAAAATTTGTAAACAGTTCAGATCATCCTGGAGGCAAATACATAAACAAACCATATTCATGCTCTGGAATACTACAAGAGTGGTAGACGGTGCCCGTGTAGCATGTTTTCCATGTTGGTGGTGGTTTCATGAGTGTGCCCACAAATTCAAAACTCACATTTCCCACTGGAAACGTGCAGTTTGTAGTACAGCACTGCACTTCACTGCGGCTGCATGAGACGCACAGATGTCCTCAGGTCTTCGCGCCATATACTTGTGTCAGAAATGGTGTTAGGAAGCCTTTGGGGGCTGGGGTTAAGACTTCAAAGGGAAGGGCCCTGGTGAGGACTTAGAAAAAGCTACATTTCTCTCTTTAAAAGTGTGCCCGCAGAGTTTTACCTAAAATTTAGAGGTTTCTAAGGCTAAAAGCACAGACTAAGATACCTATAGAATTCTTCATATTCTAGGAAGCAAAGGCCAGTTTACACGAGTGTCTTCCAGGAAGTTGCCCTGGTTTCTCTAAGCAGGGGATTGAACTCTTGCCCTTAGGTCGGATGAATGCTCATTATTCTTGGCAAATGTGGCTTGGTGATCCTCTTTCACACCATGCTTTTATTTTTATGTTTTTTACTTTTTCATCTTCATTCTGGAGAGGAATTTAACTATAAGTATATTGGTCTATCACTACCATCAGCAAAATGAGGTTACAGCGATATTGATTATACCATTTCATTGTTTTGAAAACGAGCAATAATAACATAATGATTATTGGACACTTCTATTACCGTTGTTGTCAGCCAGTTCATAAAATTTTACCTTCAACACATTAAACAAAATTCAGGATCAAAATACCAATCTCACAGTTGTATTTTAAAAGGGCAGATTCAATACCAGGCAGTTTTGATTTGTCAAATGATTTCAGATTTTCACATGCTGCCCAAATAATACTAACTGGAATTTACCTGCACCTTAGGGAGAATCAAGGATATATGCCACTGTTCCTACGATGTCCCATGAATTTCATCCTTCTTACATGTCAATAACAAGATACTCAAGTATGACATACTGCTTCTACAAGCGGATGCTTATAGTAGTTGAATTTTGTAGAAGCGCCACATTTTCTCACCAGGATTTTAGTTTAATGAAATAACACAAAAAGTATTTAGTGTGGCCATTTCTTTTACCATTTTCGCAGAATTCTATAGTGAAGGGGTCCCTTCTAAGTTCCACTTGTGGACAGAGCCTTCAGCTCTTCCCAGACAGAGAATGAGAGGTGTAGGCATGTGTCCTGGTAGGTTACATGAGGAGTATTTGCAGGATTAGCAGCTGTGAGTGAATTAAGGCATCCCAATGTGGAAGAATTAAATGGCTCCACCCAGAGAAAAGGCCCTCAGCAGAGAAACTTTCAGACCTACAGGGCTGTAAGGCTCATCCAACATTGAAGACGTGGGGCTTTCTTCCTTTCATGACTGGTCATTGAACGCATGCAGGTTCGGGAAGAGCCCTGGCAGTAGCTAAGCAAGCTCTTTGGCTGTAGGGAATGCCCAAAGAAAGACTCAGTTTAGAGTCACCTGCGAAGAGTAGCCCCAGAAGATGGGAGGATGGTGGCCTCCATGTCTTCATTGTCATCTGTCCACTGCAAAGGGCTGAGGTTGAGATGGAGCGGGAGATCTCAAGTGTAAACCTAATGGAGACCACAGCTTTCATTCTGAACCAGAAGCCATCAGACGACCTTCAGCAGAACACTGGTATCCGGCTCACCTGATGGACACAGAGTTCCAGACTAGCATCTCTGCTAAAAACTGGGGCTTACCTCACAGGGGAGAAGCAACAGCTCATCCCTGGGGGGGGGGGGAGAGAGAGAGAGAGAGAGAGAGAGAGAAAAGAAAAGAGAAAAAAATTAGAAAACAGCTGGTCTTAAAAAGCATAGGTTAGCTGGGCAGTGGTGGTACACACCTTTAATCCCAGCACTCAGGAGGCAGAGGCAGGCGGATCTCTGTGAGTACGAGGCCAGCCTGGTCTACAAGAGCTAGTTCCAGGACAGACTCCAAAGCTACACAGAGAAACCCTGTCTCAAAATTAAGAAAACAACAACAACAACAAAAATAAACCAAACAAACAAAGAAAAAAACCCACATAGGTTAGTATGTAATAATCTGATAGTCAGCTTGGATGAGCCAAGAATTCATGCATTTTTATTTGCTTTGGGAAACAAATGGAATATGGTTCAGGGGACAGATTTGTAGAAATTCTTCTAAAATAGGAAGAATTTTATCTGAAGCTCTTAGTCTGGGGTTATCCAGAGTCTTGTAGCCCCCTCCAAACTTGCATGTACACCTTCATGAACATAATTCTGGGGAGAAAGCCTGCTCTGTGCTTACTAAGTGTGGCGCCATGCTAGGACCTCAGAGATCCTTATGTTGGTTTGTCACTTTCATGTGTGCAACACAAATTGGTGTTCACTCTCAGGCAATGGGAAAATAGCAGGAAACAAGACATTGCTTTTTAAAAACTCATTCTGAGATTTTTGACCCATATATGAGCTTGTGTACATCCAAAAATAACAATCCATAAATAGGTAGCATGCCTGGCATTGATAAGTGACATAGAAAAAAAATCCTGAGTAAAGAGATAGAAAATGAGACTGTTTAGGTGAAGGAGTGTGATAGCACGGCTAGGGGAACTTGTGCAGAAGTTAGAAGAGAGGGAGTCAGCCCCGAGGAAGGCCTTTTACTCACGGTAGACACTGAGATGTTCAGGGGTTCTTGCGGGAACCTTCTCTGAGTGCTTGAAGGCAGTATGGAGGCTGTTGTGAGCAGGGCAGGCACCGAGAGGGGGGCAGAGTGAGGGACAAGGTCAGGGCTACAGCTGGAGGCCTGGTCACGTGGGCTGTGCAGACTTTGCAGGGGCCACACTTGATCCTGACCTGGAAAGCTATTACCGGGTCTTAGCCAGAAAAGTGGCGGCAGCTAGTACACAGTGACGGCTGTAGCTGACAGCAGAGGCTCCGGCTTCTAGGGTGGAAGCTGGCTGCAGCGAGACCATCAGCTGTCGGGCAGGTAGAAAGGGGGATGATCATAGCCCTATGTGGGCTGTAGCAGTGGTGGTAAGAATTCATTGTTTCTGTGTGTACAGATAAATTTCTAAAATACATCTTTCAGAAAAAGTAAGAGTTTGTCTAGGTTACCAAGGAGCTTTGATCCACCATGGTCGTTAGCCATGCGCAGGTGATTTCATCAAGAGCCAGTGGTAAAAGACTAGAGGAGAGTGGAGTTTGGGCACCATTCCTGGCTAGATGCAGTGGCGTTGGGGCACCATTCCTGGCAAGATTCAGACTAGGAAGTGGCAAAAAGCAACACAGGAAAGTTGTCTAGAAGTCAGACCTCAGGAAGAGTCCAGACTCCACTGAGGTCACATTATCCAAGTAGGCAGCACATTCTCATTCGGGACCCAGATTCCCACATACATAATGAGTGTGAAAAAACCGCTCTGAGCAAGTGTCTGGGTTTGAACCCAGGCATCCTAGCTGGGGAATTTAGATTTGTGCACACTGTTCTTGAGTGCACACCATGGAGCGAAGAACGGAGATGGATCTCTACTTCACCTGGATCTGGAATACAGTGGCCATTGTTTTCACATTCGTTTTAGAGTAGAACCCATACCCACCCCCTTTTTCCTTAGAGCTGGGGTTACCTGCCCTCCTTTTGGCACCTCTTGCTATTTTTTTTTTTTTTGCATTGGCTCGGAGATGCAGGATGTCTCTTGAATAATCATTAGATACAAGTTGTCACCTTGTCAGGTGTCCCAAGATCATGCTTAGTCTTAGTCACAGCCATCACTGATCACTGGCCCTCTTTCTCCCATACCTTTTGCCTAGTACTTGGCCAAGTTAAATGAACTCAACCTCACAGAAACATCTAAATTGTATGAGACTGTTATCAAATACTCTGCTTTCCCAGGAGAGAACTGCACCTCTTGACTAATTGTTCAGAATGCAGTCACAGGCTATGAATAGTCCGTAAGTCACCATTAATTCTTTAACTTTGAAAATATGGAGAATTGGGCAGCACAGGGCATTTCTAGTGAGAACTGTCTGGAGAAGGCCTGGATTCATCTACCAAAGAAGTATGTACTTGGCCACCTGGATACTGACAGGTTGCCTGGACAGTCTTATTTCCTTCTCTGTTTAGATCCAGGGAGGTAATGAGCATGGTTTCCATGGGGGCCATTAATGATGTCATCGCAGTTTCATGAGTCACAGCACTTGCTGTACCTCATGGCACGTGTTACAAAAGGAAATGTAAACACAAACTTAGTCTTGGCGGAACCCCAAGCCTAAAGCCTGACACCAAAGAGCTAAGGAGGTTTAAGAGGTCCAGCCCTTGGATCTCGATGTGTCCCTGTTTTCCCCCAGACAGAGAAGTTCTGGGGACTGAGTTCAGTGTCCTGGAGAGGAACTAGAAGGTAAACTCAACCAAGAGAATAGTTTGCATGGGAGCCGAAGACCTGAGTTTTATCTTAGGAAGGCCAGAGGGACTTAAATTTAGTTCTTGGCTGAGGAAATGGGCTTTGGAAGCAAGTCTTTGGGAAACTATAGAGTCTTTTAAAGCAGTAGGTTCGGTGTTGTCTGACATGGGCCAACAGCCTGCCCCGCTCTTCCTTCTCCACGCACGTTCCAGGGAAGGAGCGTTTTTATTTTTGAAATCCAGGTGCACAGTCAGGAGAAGGGAGAAAACAGTGACACCCATCTTTTTAATGAGTATTGCTGCTGGAAGAGAAATTAGCATCACCCTGAATTTTCTGTGATGTCAGTTAAATGAAGGTGTTTTATGGCGCTTTACAACAAATTAGAATCAACTAAATTGGAAATAAGGCTAGCAGCTGGGTTAAGTAATCAGGTAAGTGGCCAGTTTTGCTATTTTTGCTCTGAGCTGAAGACAGAATTTGAATTTCTAATGTCCCAGAGGAATGGGATTCACACGTGGGGAGCCCAGGCCCCAGGGCAATTGAGGGCGATTGTTTCAAGTGCTGGCAGGCAGCACATGCCCACTTTGGAGTCAGTAGACACCTGCTAGCCACGCTTCTGGAAGGCGGCCCTCACGCACGGGTTTGTACAGAGGAGGCCTATGCCTTAGTGCAGGATACAGAACCTTAGAGAGCGGCCTGGAAGTAGATGTCCCAGAACAGAGCAGCAAACCATCCACATGAGCCTAGAGAGCCCGATGAAAGGACCAAAATTCCTGTGACAACTTTACAGCCGCTCGTGATATCACCCAAATCGGTACGGCTATTAGACCATTTCTGTGTCTTAAGAACACAAGCAGCCGCTGTCCCTTTCTGCAATTTGTGTATAGTCAGGGTGTCCTGACATAGTAAACACCGCCTTTCTTCGGCAGGCGGTGGTTCGGAGCCAGAAATCTCTCTCCATGAGCCAGTAGTTCTTAGGCAAATTACCGATGATTTTAGTATTTAGAATCTGCTCATGAAACGCAGTGAGGCCAGCCTCATGGGTGTCAGGGGCCTGGCCTGTGACCAGGAGGTGTGTACTTGGGTCCGATGGCCTGTGCTAACAGAAGAAAAGAGAAAGAGAGGAGTTGTTGGGGGCGGGGGGGATGGGCATGGGTAAAAATGAAACCTCATTGCTCAGAATGGAACTAGCGAGAAGGCAATAAGTGTCAATAAAATTATGCTTATAATTGGGATTTATAAATAGAAATAGGCCATACCAAGTCAGTCATGTTCATTTTGCCCTCCTTTATAGTTAACAGATTAAATGAAATAAATCTGCAGAGTATCCTCATATCTGGGTTGATTCCTGTGTCGACCACAAAGAAAAACAAAATTTTCTTGTATTTTTTTTCTGTCTTTTGCTTGAAACTCGTAGTATGTTTCTATGTCTTCTCAAAGCCTCAGGTTTCAAAAACTTCAGGAAAAAATTCAGATAACCAGCAGCTGATCAACTGATAGTTTTTCTCATGACAGAAAAATGGCAGACAGGACCCCAGCCCCTCTTGTTTTGATTTTTGTTCTGGTAGGAACCTCTTTCCAAAGGCTCCAGCTTGACTCTTGGCAGTTTATCCTCGAGGTTCGGGTGTAAAAAGGCAGCTTTTTGATAATTCTGCCCCTAAGTTGTACTTCAAGTTCGATGGGCAGTGCCTGGGAAATGCCTGCCTTCTGTACCACAGATATCCCAGAGCTCCTAGGGACCAGGGCCAGCCTCTGATGGACCAGTTGACACTGAGATTACATCTTCAGCGCCAGCTCGGCACTAACAGCCTCCCTCTGTGCATTGATCCTGGACCACTATCTCAGGTGTTCAAGGTGACACATCACCATAGAGACGGATCACTGTGCCCTGAGAGCACAGCGACCTGCCCGAGTTGGAAAGGTCATCTGCCGTATTGGGCAGCGTGATAAAAAAACGGGTGCAGGGACTTGAGTGAATTTATAGGCCAAGAGCTCCAAGCTGCTGACTGCTTGTTTCCCAGGAACCTTTGTAACAAGCCCCTCCTCTTCTGCACCACCCTCTCCTGGCTAATAATTTTCTTAGTAATGGATTTTAGTAAAACCAGTTGTGGCCCAGGAGCTGCTATCAGTTTTACTTTCCATTAGAAAGTAATTTCAAATTTTATTACAGGAAATGCAGGGTTGATGTACAGTGATTAATCCAGATGCTCACAGATAGGCGGTGACAGGAGTGATATAAATGGGCTTGGAAAGTGTCTGTATGAAAGTAATTTGGTCACTTATGTGGACTTTGTAATGCCTGTGAAAGAAATGATTTTGCAGTTTATTGCATCATTAGTCAAATTTTCCAAATCATTGATGTGAAAATCCAGTTATTAGAAGTAACTTGGACACTGTTTCTCTGTGTTTATATTTTGCAGTGGCTGCTAATTTACAGAAGATTGTAGATGACCCCAAAGCTTTAAAAACATTGACATTTAAGTTGGTAAGTGGGAAGGTGGGAATGGAAGTAATGTTTTTGTCATGCCGATACCCATAAAGGAAATCACATCATTTCATACCTATAATTTTGTTGCTGCTAGATTTGGGGAGAATCACATTTTGTATTCATTAGTTGCCTCTGCCACATTGGGAACGTTTTTCTGACCATGACTGGAAACCCTTGCTTCCTGAATGTAGGTCGTTCGTCTCTCATCATGCCATTGACTGTGAGTGACCCTTTGAGACTCTCAAAGCCTGTGTGTACCATTTTGCTCCAGAATCCCTTTGCATTGCACCCTGACCACACAAACAAAATTAAGCTGAATTCAAAGCACCCATGCACAGGCTTTTCTGGGTGAAAGCAGGCAATTCTAATCTTTAAAAATAGAGGCTTATCATTGTGTAAATGGTTCAGGTAATTGGAAACATTGCAGGACAGCCCACTGAAGGCTAGTGAACAAAGATACAGCATTCCACCCCCACACTGAAATCATGCCATCACAGTTTTGTAGAGACTCGATGTCCTAATAGTTTTTAGACAGTAGCACATTTTAAATCTACGTACAGGTGGTTGCAGGAGATGGAACAGTAGGCATTCTGGGGTGGCTGTGAGCAAGAGTGTAGTAGGAAGTTGAGATCATCAAGACTGATACATCTCCAAGAAATTTTAGCGAGCAGCGTATTCAGGCAGAATAAATGTACATAAATTAATCTCATCAAGGGCCAGTCAGAATGCCACAAGCAGCTTAAGACCTAGAGGAGCAACCTGTGATGACGCACAGCTGGTACTGATGGCCTGCCTTTTTTGTTGTTCCTGGGGAAAATCAAACGGAAACTCTGCTTGGCCATAACTGCTTCATGAATAACCACAGTAAATGCAAGGCTGGTGTTAATGAAGTGTTTCTGCCTTGCTTCTCGTTGCATTTCAGAGAGCTAGGATGTGCGATCAAATAAAAACAGAAGACCAGACACAGAACTTAGCTTTAGGGCTGTCTACTATCTCACCTCTACTGTGTCTGAAATTCACCTGCAATTTTGTGAACATGTTTTATTCATATGAGAGCATGTGATGAGAAACTGGTACCTTGTGTCAGCATTTCAGCCCCTTCTGAATATCCTTTATTGGGTTGAGGCACTGTCTGAAGAACATTTGCCTCGTTTCGGAAGTCTGGACAAGAGACAGTCACTTGAAACTTTCATGCTGATCTATTCCCAGCATGTGTGAACTTTCTGCCTATAAAATAGCAGTGACAGCATCCCTGAGGAAAGGTGTCTTGGAAACAGTAGGAGCAGCAGCACTCTCCCATCTCTTCCTCTGATGAGCTTTTGGGCTTCCTGGATTCTTTCTCTCTTCTCTCTCACGTGCTCAGCACCTCGGTAAGAGATACTGCTCTGCTTCCGAGGCCTTTCTTCTGCACAGCGGTTCCCCCAGTGCCCAGGTCTGCATGCAGAACTGCAGCTCTAGCCAGAGTAACCTTTCTGTAGTTCCAGAGTGCTGTGAAGATGTGAGTGGCTCCCTTCCGTCCTCTTCTCAAGCCCTCATTCCTGATCATGATGCAGCAGTCTTCTCCAATCCCGTGCCCTGAGCACCTGCTACTCTTCCCTCTGCTGGCCAAACTCTTGGAAGTCTGAGGCCTGGTGGAGTCAGTTTGCCCAGGACCACACACTAGGTGTTGCAGATTCAACTGTGGTCTAGCTCAGAGCCCATGTTTAAAATACCGTGTTCCCTTTCAGAGACTGTGCCCCCAAGCCCGCGCTTTCCTGGATTTCTCTGCAGATTGGGGGTGTTAGCTCTGCTTGAGATGGACTCTGTACCTGCAAGACAGAGCAGTGCTGCACCGAAGAGTCCTACAAGCAAATCCCCTGCCTCAGATAGACAGGAAGCAGCGTGGGTACTCTCAAAAAATAGAAAGTGATAGTGTTTCTTCCAGCTGTAGCCAAATGAACCCAATCTCAGGAA
This sequence comes from Dicrostonyx torquatus, assembly GCA_028555095.1. Lineage (NCBI taxonomy): Eukaryota > Metazoa > Chordata > Mammalia > Rodentia > Cricetidae > Dicrostonyx > Dicrostonyx torquatus. The sequence goes on along the minus strand of JAQHUG010000090.1, from coordinate 3,177,560 downwards.
TGGCCTTCTGTTCCTGTCTTCGCTCTCTGCCCAGTTCTTGTTCAAGCCTGAGTGGTTTCTCTGTTGTTATCAGCAGCCAGTCACGTTAAGACCCACTCCACAGAGCTAAGTTGAACTGCAGGTAGCTGGATAAAACTCAAGGATTCAGATGCATTGGCCTTCATTCATTATTTTGGCTGTTTTATTTGAAGAATAAAAGATCAAAGCATTTTGGCAGTGGTGTTCCTCATGGCTGCTGCTGCTGTTCAAGGTCCTTTTGTCTCTCTGCTGTTTACCAGGATTCCAGTCCTTAGGAGGATGCCAGGGGCTGTGAATTGCCCTGAGAACAGGGAGGGCTTAAGCACCTTCCTTCTTTCCCTTGCTGAACTCATGGGCCGCTAGGGGTACTTAGACTCATGAACCCCTACTGGTCCTTTAAAACGCCCGACGCCCAGGTCACTGACCAGGTTCTCCACTTTAAAGGCTTGCACAGTCCAGGCTTGTAGAACTTGGAGGCCACCGCTTAATGAGGCTGGCACTTTGCACACTGGAAGCATTCTTCCTATAGATTGATGAGTTGCCATTTCACCGCCACCGCCACCACAACTTGGTTCGCCTTCTGTCCTTATCTTGCCTTTCTAATCACTTAAGAAACCAGAGTATAAATGCCAGAGTCGGTGCCTGCCTTTAATCCCAACTCTCAGGAGGTAGAGGCAGGCGAACCTCCTTGAGTTCAAGGTGAATTAGGACTACAGTAGGACTCTTATCTCATAAATAATTATAAACAAACAAAAAATGGCCCTTATCTCATAAATATCAATGAATGAGTGAAGTTCGATTTTACTTTTGTTCAGTAAGATCTTTAACCTTCTTTGACAGGTGTGGCTTCCCTGTTGTCAGGGCCTAGGCTAGGGATCAGCTTCTCTCCTTTTAAGGGAGTGCTCCAGCCAGGAGGCCATTTCTGCTTCAGCATTTCAGCATCCTGTGACCTTGAGTTCTACACAGCCACTCTGCTTTAGAATTGTTATTTTTTAATTAGCCACCCTGTGGTTCCATGATGTAGTTGAATTTTGCTGCTTTCCATGTGGGATTTTAAAAATTGCATTAGTGAAAATGTGAAATACGGTATGTTTAATTTGCCTTTGAAAAATATAAATTGGAGTACATGTAATTAACATCCAGTTGGCACCCATTTACTCAAGCATTATAGACCTTAGTTGCTGAAATGCAATGCCATTATGTACATTGCAGATAGAGATCTCATAAACATTTTGATGATTAATAACTAAGGGGCTTATTTCTGGAGGCTCTCAGCTTAGGACGATGCTTGACTACATTATTTCCTGAAATATAGGTGAAGTGAAGACAGAAACAGAGAAAACTAGTAAGAGTTCTGAGTTTTTCCCCTTTTTGGAGGAGGGCAAAGGTGAGATCGGAGGGACTCGCCTGCTCAGATGGTCCGTGGCAGCCCGTTTCTAGCAAAGGCTGTCCAAATGTCGACCTGAGAGAGACCACAGAGTTGGCTTTCAGAAGCATCTTGAAATGAAAATGGCAGGACCCCCATTCAGGCCCAGGGCACTGGGACAGATGAGACATGTGTCGCAGGAGTGTACTTAGCTGTCCAAATGAGAACTGGAAATTCTGAGGCTGAAGTTTGAGGACCAGGACTTCTTGGGAAAAGTGGAGCTTCATAACTCCAAGAAGCACTGGAGTAAAGTGTGGTTCTCAAGCACCATGTCTCTTCCTAACTCCCCTAAGAGCTCAGAGCATTCCCAGGCTATACCCAGGCCAGTTGAATCATCACCCGTGGGGAAGAAATGGGCTCTGGTGTATTTCCGAACTCGCCACTGATGCCCAAACACATTTATCATTGGTGAAGAAGATGGGTGCTGAACTGTCCTGTCGCTACACAGGCCTTTCCTTCAGCCTGGAAGGAAGGGTGGGTTAGGGAGGAAGTTTTAGGAAGCTGACTCTAGGCTAGAATGGTGACCTCTATGCAGCTCTTTGTACTTATCATACACTGCCATGCAAAGTCCCTGAGAATTTGCATACTTTTTTCTTTTGTATGGAAGGCCAAATATCTTCCTTTCTGGTTAATCCTGGGAATTAAATTGGTAGGCCAGGAGTATGATAGTATGTGCCTATAATTCCAGAGCCTTGAGGTAGTCAAGGAGAGCTGTGAGTTTAAGGCCAGAGTAGGGTGCATATCAAGACCCAGATTCTTGTTTTGTTTTTAAGAAGGATGAAGACAGAAATAGTTAAATTAATGAATAATAAGATGAAAGATAAAGGCATACAAATTGAAGTTTTACATAATGCAGGAACTTTCATCAGGAAATGAATACCCAAAGTGTCATTAGAGTTGAAAAAAGGCTTGGACAAAAAGGAAGAAAAGCATTTTTTAAAAATGTGACAAGGCGAGGGAGCACAGGCAGGAATGATTCATGGTGGAGTTGTGGGTAGGAGTGCAGATCTTATAGCTCTGTTCATGCTTTATAACTAATTTATGTTTGATATTGTATAAGTACTTTTAATTCCTCTACCTTATCACCAGGATCCAGTGTTCTGTCTTGTTGTTCTATTCTATCTCCACGGAGATTTGTATTTGACATACTCAGGTCCACTTCCAGCAGTTCATGGTTTATATTTTTCCATTTACCTGTTAGTATTTCTATCTCTTTTATTATTATTATTATTATTATTATTATTAT
>JAQHUG010000090.1:3147156-3170160 GCA_028555095.1 Dicrostonyx torquatus | reverse complement strand
GTGTGTGTGTGTGTGTGTGTATGCTTAATTGTTCTTTGAATTCTTTGTCTGGGATTCCATTCACTTACTTTGGAAGCCGTAACTGTGGGAATAATAATGTTCAGAGAAGTCACATGGCCTTGGGTTGTCATGGTTCTTGTATTTTTGCATTAGAGCTTGCACATTTAGCAAGCTAACATTAGGTTAGTTTTGTTTTTTAATCACTCTTGTTCTCTCTGTGGAAGCATTTGCAGTGTTCGGATGGAAAGCAGACTTGCTTAACAAGAGCGGTTTGTGTGGATTCCCTTACCATAGGTTTCAGCCTCTGTTCCTTCTTCCAGGTACAGGGAGAGTACTTTCCACTAAGGAGTCTTAGCCGTTGTTTGTTGAAGGTCAGAGTGTTTTCTGTACCCATAGTTTTATAGTTGTTTTGTTTTGTTTTTAAAGACAAGGCCTCACTGTATAGCCCTAGCTGACCTGGAATGATCTTTGGTGAACAGTCTGGTTTTGAACTCCCATCCCACAGTTGTCTTTAATAGTATACTGGCTAGTTTGTCAACTTGACACAATCTACAGTAACTGAAGAGGAGGTAGCCTCCATTGAGAAAATGCTTCAGTAAAATGAGGCTGTAGGCAGGCCTGTAGAATTTTCTTCAATAGTAATCAATGTGGAAAGGAACCATCTGTTGTGGGTGGAGCTACAGTGGGCTGGCGGTCCTGGTTCTGTAAGAAAGGAGACTGAGCAAACCATGAGGAGCAAGTCAGGAAGCAGCACTGCTTCATGGCCTCTTTCTTCTGCTTCGAGGTTCCTGCCCAGTTTGAGTTCCTCTCCTGGACTTCAGCATTGGATTACAATGTGAAAGTGTAAACCAGATAAACCCTTTCTTCAACTTGCTTTTTGGTAATTGTGTTTCATTGTAGCAATAGAAACCCTAAGTGAGACAAAGATTATCTTTATCTTATAATAGCCTACATGCCAGAGCTTTATATTCTGGGGTACCTTCCTTCTTTCTTTAACATACAAAGTAGTAGGTATCATAATATTCTCATACACATGTATCAATACAGTCTCTTTTTTATTAATCACCCTCTGCCTTTCTCTTTACCCTCTCATTTAATTCTGTTTTGGTTTCATGTTTGTGTCTCTGTCTGGCATTCTCTCCCACTGCCATGTGCGCATGTGTGCGCGCGCATATATATATATGTACGTATATATACGCGCGCACACACATACACACTGCATACAAGAGAAAGCATGGTGTTTGTCTTTCTGAAACTGGCTATTGTGAATAAAGTATCAGTGGATTTGGATGTGCAAGTATCTCTGTGGTATGCTGACTTACTGTCATTTGGTATCTACCAGGAGTATTATAGATGGGCAATATGGTAATTCTGAGGCACATATGTTTGAATTCTGAGTCCCCGTGGGTAGTATTTGAGCCATATGAAATGGTGTAGTCTTGTTGGTGAAGGTGTGTTGGGGGTGGGCTTTAGAAGCCTTCCATCATTTCTGGTATGTTCTCTCTCCCTCTTGCTTGTTGAGCTGGTCCTGCTACCATGTCTTTGTCCTGCTATTATGGCCTCTAACCCTCTGAAACTAGAAGCCCACTAAATACTTTTATAATAAGCTGGCTTCTTGGCCATGGTGTTTTTGTTTTTGTTTTTGTTTTCACAACAATAGAAAACTAAGACATAAGCCCCGCCCCCACTCCCGGTGCTGGTTTCTGCAGTGGCTGCACAGGTTCTCATCCCAGTGCTAAGGGTTGCTCTTTCCCTGGATCCTTGCACACACTTTTGTTGGTTTCCTTGATGCTGGCCATTCTGACTACGATGAGATAAAATCTCAAAGCAGTTTTAATTAGCATTTTCTTAATTGTTAAGGATGTTTAACACCTTTTCAAATATTTATTGACTTAGAATTTCTTCTTTGGAAAACTGTCTATTCAGTTCATTAGCCCATTTATTTATTGAGTGATTTGAGGTTTTGTTATTTAGCTTTTGTTGGTGTTTGTATACTCCGTATATGAATCCTTGTCTAATGCATAATTAGCAGTTTATCTCTTCCCATTCTTTGTGATGTCTCTTCAGTCCGGTAATTGCTTGCTGTGCAAAGATTAATTTTGTAGAATCCACTTGTCAGTTCCTTAAACTTCATTTGGAAGCTGCAGTGCACATAGTGTAGGTAGGCATCGGAGAGTCCCCGTGACCCTTCAGAAGGATCCCAGATGTCATAACACTTTCAGTCACTACTAAGATGGCATTGCATTGTCTTTTCCACTTTGTTGATCTTGGTCCAAAAGTCACGATAGATAAATCTCACGATGTTGCCATAAATCAAGGCAGACGCTTCAGTCCAGACTTCTAGTTGCATCTCATCCCTGAAGTCAAGTCAGTTTCACTTAAGACTGTTCCTAATGAGCCATGGAACAGCTCTAGTTTTATTAAGTTTCAACTGGAGGACATGTCCATTTAATATTCTGTGTAATGAAATGGGACTTGTCATTCCTTTGGTATGCAGCGGAAGTACAGCAAGGGGCTTTTGGAAAAACCCTCAAAATAGCTACTTGTCAGCCAAGACTCTCATTACCGTCCCACCCATAAGAAACCATTGTTACTAAAAATACCTGACGATCCAGCCATTTTAGCAGACTTTTTTTTTTCATGAGAAAAGTAAGGTTGACACTTTAAAACCTGACAGTATTTATAGTCAGTAATTCATTGGAATTTTCCAATGGAAATAGGATTTTGGAACACTTTTATCTGCTGTTATATGGCAGCCCCTGCGCACTCGGCAGCTTTTCCAATGAGATGGCTGGTGGACCATATCAATGAGTACGATTTGTTTACACTGGGTAACATTCATATTGTGTCGTGGAATAACCTTTAGAAGACCTATAAAACTGACGGTGCTTAAACCTCATACACAGATCAGGATGCACTCAAAGGGCAAAGGGGACCAATGGGTTTCAGTGGAATGCTGCGTGGAAAGATCAGTGCTCCTGCTTCGGATTCCACGCTGTAGGTAACCTTTCAGAATCACCACTGGGAAAATCTTGATGTCGTAGCAGACGGTGTTTGGAAAAGCTCCTGAAAACTCTCCCCTTTTCTATGTGAAGCCAGGTTTGACTCCAAGGTACTTCAGAGTGAGCAGCCTAGAGTCATAGGACAATCCCAGAGGTGTGGGTAAGAATCCAGCTGGCGTCACCCAAACAGTTGTTAAAGAAGTTTGCAGAGTCGCTTCAGTTTTCCTGGGGTTTTGTTATTGTTGCTGATTCTTTGTAAGGGGGGGGCAAGGGGCTGTTGTTTCTCAAAATATTCTAATTTATTGTTGCCGTGGAATGAGTTAATTATTAGTGTTAATGAATTAGTCAGTAAGCAAATATTTTAGAATTGTGTGTTTTAATTTGTAAGATAATATAATAAATATAAGCTACATAAACATCTTTTAAATGTAAGGCCTTATTACTTTCCGGGATCTGAACCCAGAACCTCATGCATGATAAGTACGAGAGAGACCACTGAGACATAGCCTTTGAAATATTTTAAACAGCATATTTTAAAATGTCAAATTTTTTTTAATTTTCTCAGTTTTAATTTCTGAGGCAGTCAGTACAACCAAAGTTTTCGACATAAACCTATTTTTGGAGTTTTTAGTCATCTTTTCTAACAGTAAGTAGTGCCGCTGGGTCCTACCAGAGTGAAGGCTATTGCTGCTTCCTGGCAGGGCTGTGGTCCCTTGACTCTGAGTGTTGGATCACTTGTCCATGGTCTCCTTGGTGCTTTGTAGATTAAGAAAGAATGAGATAAGCTGAGTACCACCTGGATTGGGGCAGTGGCTGCATGGAAGGTGCCTGCTTCTTAGAGAAGACCAAGAAAAGGCTTTGTCCAGGAAACAGGCACATCTGGCTGCTAGGCCAAGGCACAGTGTGGGAATTCGGGGAGACTCCCTCTGGATGCCCACAGTAACTAAGGACCTGCTAACTGTCCTTCCCAGCAAAAGGACGTCATACTTCTATTTTCTTTGAAGTCAGCTCAACTGTTGTGCATATTTTGGTTGTATTCATCTTCATTTCACCAAATTTTGCTATTCTTCTTGTTCTATCTCTAAAGGAGCTTTGAAGCTCTTGACGGGCTTCAGCACTAGCCAGCTGGGTCATTTTGTCACCAGCTGTGGCAGTAGTTTTTCCTCAGTAGCTGTCACTCACCTGCTTACTGAACCCACGATTCCTGCTGCCAGTCAGTGAAATTAAGAAAGAGGTTCATGGGAGGCAGGGAAAGAAGAGGGGACGTGTCAGGGACAGGAGAAGAAACAGCTGTAATGGAGCAGGGAAATAAGGGGTGGGCGTGCTTCAGTCCTGAAGTGACAAATGTCACCAGGAAGTGTGCTGAACCTCCTGCTGTGCAGTGCTTCAGGAAGCCAGGGGAAGCAGAGACTGGAAACTGTCCTTCTCTGAGTGGCTCAGCTGTCAAGGAAAGTTAGAGGCGTCATTGGGCAGGCACAACCTAGGTTCTTTGCTGTAAATCCTGCCTGATTTTACCCACCTTCAAGGCACTGATTTGACATCAGCATAATTTGCACTGAACCTTATGTGGGTTAAAAAAAAAAAAAAGACAGCTGGTAAAATGTCTCCAAACATCTAAAATATATTTTAACTGTGTTCTTACTTAATGAAAAATGATGCACTTGACAAAGGCAGGTTTCATGTACTGCTGTTTGAACACTGTACACACAAGAGTCCATGCTTAGCGGGATAATGGTGGTGTTTGCAAAGGGGTACAAGAAACTATTGTTGGTCGAAATCATTTAGCAGGTTGGGGATTTAACTCGCAAGCACAGGGGCCTGGGTTCAATCCTCAGCTCTGAAGGGAGGGGAAAGAATGCCTGAAATCATTTAGCATGAATTGAGCCTAGGAATTTTTATGTAACCCTTTGATAATCCTTCATCAACCTGCCCCCCCTTTAGCATTTCTGTAACCCCCAGTTCTGATCAGTGTATTATAAAGTGAAGAAGAAACTTTAAAAACAGTGATCTCCTCCTACCGTGTGTGTGTGTGTGTGTGTCTGTGTGTATATGTGTATATGTATATGTATGTATGTGTGTGTCTACGAATGGGCACATGTACTTGCACCCATACATGTACATGTATGAATAAAAGAAATGAATGGGGATGAAAGCAACAAAGTAGGGTTAATGAAATGATCCCAGTAAGCAGTGGTTTATTTTCACTATCTTCTGATCTGAAAGTAACAGAGACAGTAAAGTTTTGACACACTATGATTTGGGCTAACTCAAGGTGATGAAAATGTGTTGAAATAATAGGAATAAAATTCGACTGAATGAAAGAATTCTGTCACAATACAGTGTTAGTCATCTTTTGCCAAAACAAAACGTAGCTTTAAGAGGAGAAAATGTTTACTTTTGCGAACAGATTTGAAGGTTCCCATTCGCTATTGGTCAGTTCCATTCATTGATCTAGGCCTGTGGTGGGGTGGCATATCATACTGAGAACACACAGCAGAGCAGAACCCCTCCCTAGGAAACAGATAGTAGGGAGAAGTGGGCTGGAATCTCACTTTTAAAGGCACGTCCCCAGGCACCAAAGACATCCCACTTGAGAAGCTGAGGCAGGTAGAATAGGAATCTCATCCCTGAGTCTAGGTGGGCACAGGACTGTTGTGATGGATAGCAATCTCACAGCACCTCTGCTGTTTGAACATTTGTCACCCAGCAACCGGCCCTGATGCGGTCCTTGGGGTCTCTTCTTAAAGAGGAGCCGGTGACCCGGACTGGATCGCCCCTCACACAAGCAGGGTTCTGAATCCAGCACTGATGGTTTCTTCTTCCTCTTCAGGCTTCTGGCTGCGATGGGGCGGAGATTCCTGATGAAGTGAAGCTGATCGGGTTCGCTCAGTTGAGTGTGAGCTGATGTCCCTTGCTGTCACCCTCATCTATCACGCCCCCCCTCCCCTCCACCCCTCACCCCCAATTCCCAACAAATAAGAAGATTGTGAAGAGGCTGGCTTCGATGAAGTGGGATAAAAAAAATAATTTTTTAAAAACTTATAGCACTCTGAGTTCTGCTTTCTTCTCCAGCAATCCACAGTATGAGAACAGGCAAATGCTACAGCTGCACAGATGTTTCTGATTTCTTTCCAGGAAGCTGTCTAATATTCCTAGCAGGCCACTTGGCTAGCCCGTAAGTGAGGCATCTGAAACACACTCAGGTGGTCCTGTCTCTTGGGAACAAAAGGAGTGTTCTCTCTGAAGCCCTTCTGCCTTCTATTGTATTTCTGTTTAATACTTTAACTGTACATCTGACAATACTGCCTCTTTTATGTTGTACTTAGAAATTAATATACTTATAAAATTGAGATTTATTAGCCAAACTTGAATTCTAGTTTTAAAACTGACTGTGAATTTTATTTTTCATATATTTATGCTTTCCACGCCTTAGCGATGAGGGAAACCGTTTGGATTGTCCGCTTCTTGCAGTTGATCGCTCCTTATTTAAACAAACTTTTCAGGTCGATCTTTGGAGTATTTGTAACATGTCATTTTTGAAATGACCGAATTGAGAATTTGGATGTTTGCGCTTTCAGTTTGTTTGCCTAAAATCCAGCTCACAGTCCAGTTCGTCTCTTGGGAGAGGGAGGTGCCTTGCAAAAACTTTCATAGTACGAGTGTGCCTGAGGCTGCTTTACTCTGGAATAGTCTCAGATCTCAACCCTGCACTCCATAAGGGTGGCATACTTAAATTTTGCTTCATCAGAACATTTAGGATACTGTAAACATGTTGCCATTCTGTTAGATTGCTATCTATACCCCTGTCTCTGATTCGGCTCTCCTGTGGTGATGGGATTTGATATTTTTGAGGTGATAAATGTGACAACACCAGAATTGGAGCTCTACTTGAAACTCCGCGCAATACACAGATTGTGTGAAAAATAACAGAAAGGGTTTTGTGCAATGACAAACGTTAAACTTGCTGTAAACGTTCAAGAATAAATATTTCCAACTCAAGAACCTTCTGCTTGACTGTGTAGTATGAACCTAGTAAACCTTAGGACTTTCAAATTTGGAGTCTACACCTTCAAGGAGGTGGTCTCCCGGGATGGTACCATTGCTCTTTCCTAGCTAACCCTAGATACGGCAGCTCTTTAATGTACTTTAAAAGCAAATATGTATTACTAAGGGGAGAAGTTATTTATAATCACCTTGTCACAATTGTTAAGGTGTTCTAGACCCATTTGCATACAGTTTAATGTAATCCCATTCCATTCTGTTGTTTACACAACTACTCAAAGATGACTGCAAAGGTAAAGGAAAATAAAAGTGTATTGCACAGTGCAGTTGTGTCTCCTCCTTTCCGTTCCTCCTCCAGCTACCGCAGGCATCTCTGCAGTGCAGGTCAGCCCTGTCCTCAGATGCCTAGCACAAACTGACAAGTGAGAAGTGCCCCACAGGAAGTAAGACATGTCCCTGCAGTCTCAATCACCGAGCACAGGTCTTAACTGATGGACAGAAACATTCACACTCCCTTGAGACAGACAGTCTCTGAAACCAGTGGGGCTTCAAGGGACGAACGAGGGCAATCCCTTCCAACTACTTCTTCCTTCCCCTTAGGGCGAGGAATACTGGGAGAAGTCCAGAGTAGTTAAGTGACTTACCCAGGGCGCTTCTCAGAGCTGCCTGTAAGGCTGGGCACACTGGATTCTGGTTTCCTGACATAAAGAACAAGTTTTTTTAACAGTTTTCAGTACAACTTGTAAGAACAGTCCCAGAAGTTGGAGGTAAGTCCCTCTTGCCGAAGACACCACACACTTTGGACATAGGTCCCAGAGGATTTGAGGTAGAATTAATCTCAAATCCTCCTCTTCAGAGATTAGCTTTTATAGTGCCAGAAGGTGCTATGTGATCTGCCAAGGGAGCAAATCATGGTCCTGCCCAGCAGTGACAACTGTGAACTACAACACTGACGAGCATGGCAAGCGACCCCTAAAGGTGCAACAGTGGCACTTACCTCTCATAATAAACCAACAGCTCCCTAGGGGCACCCAAGGCCCGCTTAACAGGTGGGAAATCATGCCTGTGACTGTAAACCTACACAACACATGGTTAGGGAGGCCATGGGCCTCAGAGAAGAAAGCTGTTACTGCTAAACCAGTCTAATTCCAGTCCACATTCTAAATCCTTACCTATCCTCAGACCCTAAAATAAGTGTAGCTCTCACCTGTCGTCAAAGAAGCTTCTTTTTGCTGCCAAAGATGACCATTGCAGAAAGCCACTACCAGGTAAAGTGCAGGGAACAACTGGCTGTGGGGAGCTCCTTTGCCCCCAAGTGATATTATGTCTTATAATTTCTGTAACTAGGTTTCAGGGAACATCTTGCAAGAGGGGACAGAAAGACTTGTCAGAGCCAGAAGGCCGGGAAGTCATCTGTGAGACTGTGCCTTCACAGGGAAGCGCCTCATATAAAATCTCAACATGTGTAACAAGACCTGAACAATTCCAACACCAGTGACATCCCAGCATGGGAGGGAAATATCACAGGGCCCTATGGTGAAGAGAACTACAAGCAGCTATTAACTTCTGAGAGAGAGAATGTTAGCTTCCCCAGGGATGAGCCCCCTGATTAGTTGTCCAAGTTATAGTGGTGAGCATCATAGCCAGGCAACACAAATGGACTCAGCCGATTACATTTATATGATTACTCATTTAAATGTATATGTAGCAATTGTTAGAGAAAGGATTGACCAGGAGGGTATAGAGAGGAGGAGAGGGAAGTAGGAAATTATGTAGTTATATTTGAGTTAAATAATTAAAACTATAATAAGATTTTCATACTCTGAAAATGGCTGAAGAGCTTTGTACCTTGATATTAAGTGTCATTTAGTTTCTGTATGCACACCCACATTCTCATGTTTTCCCTCATAGCAGTTGAGGTTGATTGCATACATTCACATAATAAAAATTTTAAAGCACAAGAGAATTTAGGATGAATGGACAATAAATTTTGCTTAACCAGAAAGATAAAGTAGAAACGCAAAATTTATTTAACGGGGAAAATACACAGATTTGGACTAACTCTCCTAACTAATATGCCACCTCACCACCAACAATCCAAAGGGTTCTACAGAGTCAACCAATCAGTGTGGTGCCTATAAAATTCCAGAGTTCTGCTTTCACATTAATTCAAAGCAAATCTTAGAACTGATATAAAACAGCAAAAGCCCAGGTGGTCAAAGCAGTCTTAAGAAGAAACAGGCTAAATCAACATATTTCCCATTTTCAATGTTTGTTATGAAGCCTTGATCCTCTACAACCTAAGACCAAACCACTGTGAACACAACTCTTCTGCTTTGGTAATTCAGGTATTACTGTGCTGTCATAAATAGACCTACATCTTCCTCCCCCAAGCAGTGTAGAGATCCCGGAAATAAAACACACACGTGTGATCAACTTACCAAGAAGAGTACTGTGTCTTTGGTGAAGGGAACCGGGGAGATCAGACTTCCATAGGCATAAGGATGCAACTGGATCTTTTTCCTGCAGCTACATGTGGGTTAAGATTTAAAATCTAAATCATAAAATTATAAAATATTTCAAAATACCAAGAGTAAAATGGGACATCTCTAGCATTTGCATTGATTTTGGCAACTAGTTGTTTGGATGTGATACTCAAACCCCGCAAATGTGCACTTATACATGCAGATAAAACACACACACACACACACACACACAAGCAGAAAGAAGTAAAATAATCTACATCAAACTAAAAGGTTTCTACACATCAAAGGAAATAATCAGCAAATGAAAAGGAGACCAAGAGACTGGATGACAGCATTTGCAAACCCTGTATTTGGTAAATGAATATCCAAAATGTATGGGGAGGAGTTAGAGAGATGGCTCGTTGGTTAAAAGCAATGTTGCTTTTGTAGAGGACCTGGGTTCAGTCACTAGCAACCACATGATGACTCACAACCATCCATAAGTCAGGTTCCAGGGGATCCAGCAGCCTCTTTGAACCTCTGCATGTGCCAGACACTCACGTGGTAGATGTACATACTTTCAGGCAAAACAGTCAGGAAATAAATCTAAAAAGAAAGCAAATGTCTATGGAGAACTCAGTTCAATTGTTGTAGTACATGTCTCTAATCCCAGAGCTCTTAAAAGGCAAAGACAGGAGGGTCATGAGTTCAGATCTGTTTGGTATTGAATACATCTACTTGGAATTTACTGTAGTCAGTCCTAACTGTTCTCACCACACATAAAAATATGTGAGATATTTGAGGAGATAGATGTATATGTTATCTTGATTGTAGCAATCAATGTACTATGTGAATCAAAATGTTACACCTGAAATAAAATTTCACTTTCAAAAGGAAATGCTGGCCGCATGCAAATTGTATTTAAGTAGAAATTTCTATTATCTATTGGGAGGAGTTAAAAATTGCAAGATAATACGTTTTATCTGAAGAGGATTTTCTAAGTCATTGCAATCATTCCTGGGATGTTTCAGCCTGAGTTATAGCTTATCAAAAATGGTTATGATGATTATAATATTCAATGTTTAAGTAAGTAGACTACAAGTGTATGTGTTTATATCATGACTAAATGACTGACTTGCATCACCTTGTAGACACAGTATCAGGTTGTAGCCAAACAAAACTTGTATCTTAAATACCATTCAGAAAAGTACTTACCCAGCCTATAGGGATGAACAAGTCAAGAAAAGTTAGGCAAAGGTATCTGTCTCCAAAATGCCCCAGTGTTGCCTGGATGAAATTTTGCTGCAAAGAAATTGTACAACCAACCAGTAATGATGTCCTTTTATCTCTTTTTTTTTTCTGCCTTGTCCACCAAACCTATCTGTAGCTAGTCTGAGCATCTAAGAGTGGTGCAACTACAGTCTGAACAACTGTTAAAGACCACAGTGTATTATGCTGAAGCCAATGAATGCTGCTTTAGTTAAAGATACCCAGGTGAACAAGGTTCACATGAGAAAGGTACACCAAAGCTTACAACTTGCATCTTAAATGTCCACTTCCCAAGACTCAGGAAAATATGCTCCCCCCCTTTGTTGGTACTATTTTCATATGCTGTGAAACCTTTGGGAGATGAGATCTGGCCTAACTACCAAAAGTACATCCAAAGGATGGGGCTCAAATGATACACTGTCTAGCCCTGGGTTGCAATATGGCCTCTGCTTTCTGGTTCACCATGATGTGAACAGTCACACAATACTGCTACAGTGACCTCCCCACCACAATGGATTGGTGAAACCGTGTTCCAAAATGAATCCTTCCCTTGAATTCTTTTTTCAAATTTTCTACTCACAGAAACATGAAAATAAACCATACCGCAAAAAGTCTCCCTGTATGAATTATAACTCCAAAGAAACATCATTGGCTGAAGAAACTTATCAAGCCCATTGCTCATAAGTCATTGAATGGCAAAGAATGTTATTTAAAGTTACAGTCTTGTGTGATTATTGGATTTATTACTGAGTAATGAAAGGCCAGTGACAGTTATTGGGATAGTACTTTTATCCCTCATGCAGAATACTGACTTGAAGAACAAAGATGTGTATTACATAGGAAAGTTATTTTAGAAACTGACTTATTCTTCAATCCCTGTAAATGGACGAAGCCCTAATCTAGAAGTAGGATAGTGTCTTTTTAAAAGGCTTTGGGTCCAAACAGACAGTGATAGGTTAAGTGATGTTCAAAATTAATAGCCAGTCACAATTAGGTGGAGTATATTCAGGTAGATGTTTCATGTGCCTGTCTTCTATTCTCTAAAATACTAGATTTTAAAAATGGTAAATAACCACATGATAATGAAATAGAAGACTGAAGAGAAATATTCAACTGTGGTGCTAAGATGCCAGTCCTGTTCATCTTACTGGAAAGCCTGAACTCAGAACCCCATTCTTCATGTCCCCTTTCAAAACTGTAGGTAGCATAACTATATTCGTTATTGAATTGATTTCACACAGTGCTCATTTGAAAGCATACATAGATGAATTAAATAACAATGTCAGCACCATTTGCTTCTGTCAATTGTGCCTTAAAGTTTGAGGGCTACTGCTTTAAAGCATGCTGAGTATTTGCGGGGGGGGGGGAGGTTTTGTTTGTCTCATTTTGGTTTTTGTTTCTGTTATGTTTGCTTGTTTGTTTTTCTACAGCTGAAGCAGTCAGACCCTCTACTAAGCACTTTGCATCATTTAATTTAATCTTAAACGACTATCAGAGATTACGATGAGAAAAATTAAGGCTTGGAAAGCCTAAGCTATGAAGAAAATGAGTAAATACTACACTGTGTAGCAGAAAGTTGGTATAGATATTGTCTGATTCCATGCGCACTCTTAATTATCAGTTAGACAAACTCCTGAGTCAATGCAAGAAGCACTTGATTGGAGGTTTGCTGTGGAGGTGGAACAGCGTTAAAGCAAAGACTTCCTCCCACATGACTTTGCTTAAACCTCACAACTCTGGGAGCTTCATGTTATTGCATAGAGTTGATGGACGTAGAGTTCCCCCGCCCCCATCATTTCTCCAAAGCCAACCAATTGGTGTAACAGGATCTGAAGCCCAGACAGTGGGATTCTAAAACATTCCCACTGTGCCATGCTGTCTCCTAGGGAAAAATCTAGAACATGTTGAGACTGACACTAATTCATTTGGGGATAGGGGACTCAGAGTCATGTTAGGAGCCCTGAAAATGATCACTGATGGCTGCCACTGTGCAGTCATGATTTTCCTTTGTTTTTTTTTATTGCAATATATATCACAGCTTTCTCTGCTCCTCAGTGTCTTGTGATCTGTCCTGTAAATACAAAAAGATAAGTAATTTCCCCGACATCAAAGATCCAGTCATTCATAAGAAAAATGACAGTTTGTTTTTCATCTTAAATAGATTTTAGAACCTAAGATAATTCAAATTAAAAATAATTATGTTCTATAGTATTAATATGTAAAACATAAATCCTTCTGTTTCAGCTTCCTTGATGTCTGTGTATATGACAGTTTCACTTCACATCATGCAGGCTTAGTAACCTTGTGCTTAGAGAGAGGAGGTTTAATCAGTCATTCAACATTCACTCCAGGAACATTCTAGGAACCTAATCGAGTAGAGGAAGGAAAGAACCAATTGCTGCTTGGCTGAGCCTGCCTATCCGTTCCGTGGTAATAGTTGAACTGATGATTAATTGGGTTAGAGAAATTGCCATCATCTAATTATGATCCTTGATTATAGCAAAGTATTGTACATACAGGAGGAGTCAGGACTAGTCTAAGGGAAATTAGAAGGTAGGGTGTTGTAGGCATTCTCCACAGCTTCACTGATTGTTTGTTCCCCTGGAGCCACTTGCAGAGAACTGGTGAGTAGGGAGGAGAGAGGCAAGGAAATACCCTAGTCCTCACATTGCTGAATACATTCCAGATATGTGTTGGGTAAAAGACACCACTGAGCTGGGAGGGCATCCTAGGAGCCAGCCCAAGTCCTGTTTCTGTTTGTACTACCTGAGGTTATTGTAACCTCAGTTTTTAAAAAAAATGACAAAATACCTCAACTGACAACCATAAGATCACTAATGGGATATTTTGGAGTTCCAAAAGAAGTTAGACCTGAAGTAATAAAGAATATTTCATTGCTGTCTTGGTAGCTGTGTCTCTAGGTGATCAGGATACCCATCATAGTTAATGTCCTTGAAGCTACAGACACATAGTTCCCACTGGGCTAATGCTATGATGCCAGAGAATTTTCACACATATGCACTAATGAAGTCTACATTTCAAAAGACCAACACTTCCTCATATCCCAACACCTCGCATCTCATTTCTGTGGCTTTTCCTAGAAAGCAGTAACAACAAATAGCCCTAAAGAAAGATATGGTTTACCATTATTTGGGTGAGAAAAAGGTTACCTTACCCCATGAATGTACCACCCACCTCATAAATATTAATATAACATCAAGATCCATAATTCAGAGCCTACCATGATGCCACCCCTCTTCTTCCAGACTCTTCTTTGGAGACTCTACCAAATAAATACCTGTGTCTCTTGACTCAGTTCCTTCCTTTGAGAAGACAAAAGTCAACAGAGTCCTGTAAAGGTACAGGGCCTTCTCTCAATACCTAGGGTATTATCGGAGACATATTTTTGCCTGGGCTTTGTCTTTTTAGGCATGAGTGGAAGTTAGGGTGGGAATGTGCCTGTAAAGGCAGCTACCTTTAATGGCTTCTAGGATCCATGTCAAAAACTGAGGTCTTGAAAACTACATATTCCTAGCATTTCTGACAAATTTTTTTTGTGAATAGTTAATAACAAAATAAAAAAATAGCTTATTTGCAAGTTTTTACAATAAAGTGTTGAAGGGAGAGAGGCTTCTTGTTGGGTCCCAGCTGCTCAGCCCTGAAATAATCACACAGAGATTGTATTAATTAAATCACTGTTTGGCCCATTAGCTCTAGCTTTTTATTTGCTAACTCTTACATCTTTATTTAGCCCATCTCCATTAATCTGTGCATTACCATGAGGTCATGGCCTAACAGCAAAATTTCAGCAAGTCTGTCTCTAGCGGTGGCTCCATGGCTTCTCTCGGACTCCACCTCCTTTCTCCCAGCATTCAGCTTTGTTTTCCCTGCCTAACTAAGCTCTGCCCTGCTGTAGGTCCAGAGCAGTCTCTTTATTCATTAATGGTAATCACAGCATACAGCGGGGACTCCCATATCAATAAAGTTTATAAAATTTTAAAAAATCAAAATTATTAAAGATAGTTAATATTAATTATTAGAAATAGTAGTCCCAACAGCACTTACACATTGTGGGTGCCCCTTATGTATTGTCACTTCAGCTTATAATATTTATGCAATGCTTGTGTCCAGTTTTCAGACCATGGGAATGAAGCTCACAGAAGTTAAGTAACTTATCCCCAGATGCAGAGCTAGTGCATGGCAGTACTAGGATCCCGACGTATTTGTGTCTTCCTGCAGTGCTACATTGCTTGCCAATCTGCATGTCCCAATATTTCTTATGTCATTTGGCTGCCTTTCAACCCGACAAGAGGGTGTGAGCTTATAGGAATTGTTTCAAATGAAGCTTGGAGCTGTAACACAATTCATCATTCAATGTGTTGGAAAATCCGATAATATAAAAGGCAAACCAAAGCACAAGACAACAAAACAATCCATCAGGAGGAGTATATTGTAGATAACTAATGACTGCAGCCAGACCAGCCATGGATCTAGACTACACAAATTGCAAATGATCGTGTCAGGCTGACGAAGAAAAGGACATTACAGTCTGGCTGGGGAGTAACGTTCTCTCTCATCTGTTCCTCTGGGCTGGCAGCCTTTCAAAGTCACAACAACTATTAAATGTGTTAAGAGAGAACCTCACAGCACCAGCTGTGTGAAAGGAATTGAAGAGTGATTGACAGGTAAGTAGACTTTAAGTAGCAAATTGCTGAGAAGATCAGCCAGTAGCTATAAAATAGAATGATACTATACTGTGTTGAAAGAGAAAACATGGCATGCCTATCATTAGGTGGACATTAAGGGTCATCTTTTTTTTTTCTGAACTTTTCAGTATCAGCAAGCAGGTTAAAGTTCATTTATAAGGAGCTCTTGGATGATGCTCACCAGGGTAAGAGATGACCTTTGAACTTCAAGCCTATCTGTCTCCCATTATCATGGCCCTTTGCCTTCTTGTTTTGCACAATGGTAGGATACTAGACTCTGTCTTAAAATGCTTTCCTGGTTTCAGGAAGCAGTTTATTGTCTTTTAGAAAGGGTAGTGGTTTGAATAGAAGTAGCCCCCATAGATTCATGTGTGTGAATGCTTAGCCTGTAGTGGGTAGCTCTGTTAGGAGGTGTGGCCTCATTGGAGTAGGTGTGGCATTGTTAGAGGAAGTGTGTCACAGTGGAGGTGGGCTTTGAAGTCTTGTAAATTCAAGTCTGGCTAGTGTGAAACAGTTTCCTTCTGCTGTTTGCAGATCAAGATGTAGAACTCTCATCTCCCTCTCCAGCATCATGTCTGCCAGCGTGCTGCCACATCCCGCCATGATGATCATGGACTAAACTTCTAAAATTGTAAGCCAGCCCCAAGGAAATGCTTTCCTTTATAAGAATGACTGTGGCCATGGTGTCTCCTCACAGCAATAGAAACTGTAAGACAGAAAGGATATCATCAGTGTCTCTGTTCCTGCTCCATTTGTGTGAGGGACTTTGCTCATAGCTGATGCTTCTCAGTCCTCACTAACCACAGTGACTAAGCCAACCCTGACTACTTGATGCTGGCACTTGTTAAGTAACTATGAACACGTAAAAACCTTGTGTTCACACACATATAGACTTGGATTGTAATAATAATGCAATACTTACTGAATGAATGAATATCACAGCTGGTGTATGCTAACTTCCTCAAATTGAGACTTATTGACTATATGTATTTTCAGTGATGAACAGATTTCAGTGACCATGTGATTAAGCCTCCCAGAAGTCTTCCTCAGAAGTCAGCCTTTCTCTATCTTATGTTTCTCCTACTGTGTACAGAAAACAGCTTTCCTGGTATTAAAGGAGAAAGATCTTTCAGATATATTTTCTGGGTCCGGAGGTCACTGAAGCTTTTAATCAAAGAGCAAATATATTAAAGGTAGGATGATCCCCAAATGTCAGCTGAAAGACATCTGGTCTGGAATGAACATGCAGGCACACAAGCAGATATTTGACTTTTAAAGCAGAAGTTTTATAAAAATCACCTTGTAGCCCTCAGCTGCAGAGCAGTGATTAATCTTTCAACAGTGTCCGTGCCAGTGAGCTTCCTCTACAGCTACATCCTGTGTTGAAGACTGTAGAGGCTAAGGGTCTGTTTTCATTCCCTGCCCTTGGGTTTGCAACTGATGGCTATAAGATGTTGATGTGTATACAATAAGTGGTCAAAGGACCTGTCTGGTCAACGTCCATCTAAAAAGAAGAATGAAATCCAAGCACTCAGCTACAATAGCTTCTTTAAACACAGTCTTTAAACACGTTGTCGGCCGTGCTCAGGACACATGAAGATGGCTGTCTAGGTTCAGCAGTTTTTCTAACCTCCCTTTCTTATGTCAGTATGAAGCTGTGACTTTGTACTGATTCTGGGCCTATACTTTTTTTTCCCTCCAATATAGAGTTATGCTATATAGTCTGGGTGAATCATTTTGCCTCAGCCTACTGAGTGCTGGAATTAAAGGTATGTACTACTATACCTAGCTACAATTTATGTGCAAATTATATCACCTGTCTCCCTGGCCCTACTTCATATATTCTGCTGAAGAACCACCCCTCCACCACACCCACATTGTGCTAGAAGTCTGGGTGGGTAGCTGAGACACACCTTAAGTAGTATCTTAGTTTGCTTTCTATTTCTGTGGTAAGCACCATAATCAAAAGCAACATGGAAAGGCAAGGGTTTAGTTGGATTACACATCCCAACTTCAGTCCATTACTGAGGGACGTCAAGGCAGGAACTTGGAGGCAGGAACGGAAGCAGAGACCTCTGGAGGAGTGCAGCTCCCTGGCTTGCTTTCCATCTCACATTCAGCCATCTTTCTTATACCTCTCAAGTCCACCTGCTCAGGAATGGCCCCACCCACAGTGGTCCAAGCCTTCCCACATAAATCATTAAAGGAGAAAACGCCCCACAGCCTTGCCTCCAGAGCAAACTGATGGAGGCATCTTCTCAGTTGAGGTTTCCTCTCCTCAGATGACCGTAGCTTGTGCCAAGTTAATAAAATACCCAACTAGCACAAGTGGCTCCACCTCCTTCTGTGTTCTCTGTTTCCTCTACTCTGTCTGCTGGCCTTGCTGTGCCCCCTAACACACCAGTGCTGCTGTATCTCTTCCATCTCCTACTTCAAGTCATTGTACAAGTCTCCCTTCCTGCCCAAGGCCTTTCTGTGGTTAGATGATGCCCTTCTGCCCACCCACCTATCATTCCCGGGCCCTTGTGTCTTCTGTAATTTTTTTTTTAGAAGCACTTAGTATCTTCTAAAGCCCTGCAAACTTTACTTACATTAGTATGCACTGTGTCAGCTGCTCTCTGAATTTAAAGCCCTCTGTTTTATTTACTGGTATATTTGAGTTCCGGGAACAGTAAGGAGGATATTATGAACTCTGAGTAAATATTGGAAGCTGGGCAAATGAAGGAATTCTTCAGTGAAAACATGGGGAAGCTGTGAAACAGCGGCAACAGCAAGAGAAACCATCCAACGACGCTTTTTCTCGGAGCTCATTTCCCATTTTCTTGCAGACCAAAATTTATTTTATTTTATTTTTTTACCAATTTTGGATTTATTGCATTTAAGGGAGTTATCTTTTAAAATACAAACAGCATAGCAATGTTGGCAGGGACTGCCAGCCTCTAAACATTACTGTGCAATCATTCGAGCTCATCACTTTGCCAGGCTCTAGGAGACAACAGCTTTCTGATGAGAACAGGAATGTCAAGGGAATGCTAGGGCACTTTGGAACACAGACTACTTTAGGGGCCATAGTAATCTTGCTCAGAGCAACTTAGGAGGCAGAAAACAGCATGACAGGGCTCAGTCTGGAGAGATGGGGATGGAACCATCACATTTACATATTAATGTTTCTCTTCTGTGTTCCTCTCAAAATCCCCCCAAGAAAAACTTGTTTAGGTGATTGACTTCCTCCGTTAATCCACTAATGTCCATTGGCCAGGTGTAGCCTATGTCCCCAAATGTGCCCGGCAGGAACTTATTTAAAGGACTAAATAGGAATAGGGGTGGGCTTTTGATTTCCTGGAGCGCCTGCTGCTTCTCTTGCCAGGAGACTGAAAATGCTCATCAGATTTGCTTCATCCGGAAAGAATGAATCTAGGTTTCCCATGCAGCTCCATCCAGCCTGGCCCAGCTGATTAGCTCTCCAGATTTTGCTGCCCAACACTGTGGCACTTTCATAATTTATTTGGCTGACCACGAATAATGCCAATATTCCAAACCACACAAACACCGCTTTATGACTATTTTATGATTGTTAGATTGTTGATGGTCGAGGTGTTTTGAAATTCAACATATCATGACTCATTGTTCAGAGATTTCGGGGACACACACACACACACACACACACACAGAGAGAGAGACAGACAGACAGACACACCCCGAATCAAACAAAGAACCTTGTGATAATAGTGAAGGGTTTTAGGGTTGGCAAAAACAATAACAATAACATGTTGAGGGGCTCATATGTACAAGTTTGTGATTGTTATAGTAATTCTCATTCCATAGGGCTGCTAAGTAAATCATTTCTCCCCCATTTGCCCAGAAATCAAATGGTTATTTGTAGGATGATTTGAGATTTTTGAGTCAGAAAGGATGAGAAAACCCATGGACTCTCTGGGCATCATGTGAGCCAAATGGAGGGAATGCTGGGTATAGAAATGCTGAAACATCCTTTACAGAGCATTCTGGGCTTCAAGTCTTGCGCAGTAAATAATATTGACCCTCATTTAGTTGCTGTGCACTTCTTACCGAACACTACACAAGCAAGATTGCATTGAGTTCTCATAATAGCCCCTGGGGGGTGGGGTGCCTAAGATGCTTAAGTTTTGTTTTTTGGGCAACTGCTCTGGTTCTCAAAGTAAGAAAGGGTGGCAAGGACCCCCAGCAAGTGGCTGAGCTGAGGCTCCTGTCCTACTTTCAAACACTGGCAATATCTCACAAGGTCCTAATGGTGTCTCCAAGTCCCCTGTTGGTGGAGTATTGCAAGACATTAATTTACATCAGAAAAGCCGCCCCTGCCCACCATCGTTGCCCCATGAAAGCCTGTATCATGGTGAGGGGGTAAATATTCCATTAACATAGGAAGAGTTGGATGAGATCTTTTTAATTAATAAAATTGTTTATTTTAGCCTAAGGTGACTGTCGTGATCAGGAAAGTGTGCCAAACTTTCCTATCAAGAAATACAGCTTTTGGACATACTCAGAGTTACAGTTTCCTTTTTTTTTCTTTTTTGAAAACCAGCCTTATTGTTGGACTTTGTACCCTTTAAGAAATAAAAGACAATGCTCAGTTTGTTTCTGTCGTGAAATGAACCAAATGATTTTCCCTCTAAAACCAGAGCCTGGAGAGGTGTCATTAGTTGGTAGCACTGTTATGGGGATTGGACGACTTTACGTTGTTTCCTTAAGTGTTTTTAAAATGGGTTAATGTGAGCAAACATCACATCTCTCGGTTGCCAAATGCCATTTG
The DNA here is from genome assembly GCA_028555095.1 of Dicrostonyx torquatus. NCBI lineage: Eukaryota > Metazoa > Chordata > Mammalia > Rodentia > Cricetidae > Dicrostonyx > Dicrostonyx torquatus. The sequence continues at coordinate 3,149,927 of JAQHUG010000090.1, read as the reverse complement.
GGAGTGTGAAAATGAATAATTTGGGTGAAAATTGGGACAACATTGGCAACCAATGCCTCTCTTTGCCTGAATAGGGACAGGACATAAGAGTCGTAATGGTCCATAATTTGGAAGGGCTTCTAGAGAAGAGTCACAAATTTAAAAATTCTGTGACTGCTCAGCTCAGCAGGTAGGTTTTGTAAGTGCTTTTACCACTGGGTGTCACAAAGGGGGGATTGAATTAGGAAGACTATAAACAACGAGCAGGTAAGAGAAAAGCAGGGTGAGGGTGGTCTCTTTTTTGTTTTCCTTACCCCAATAAAAACTCTAGATGTGTGTGATGACCTCTTGAGAAGCCCTTTCTTCCATCTGTTCTCCTGAAACTATTTAACTGCCAAGGGCTGCTTTCCTACAGTAGCAGAAGATGCAAGAACGAGTCTGAGATGGTTTTCATGAAAGTGATGCCGCAAAAATTAAAGTCATAAAGTCCCACAACTCTGAAATGAAGCTGAAAGTCTCTAAACATATTTCTCTGAAAACTCGCAATATAAAAGGCACTCTATCAAATGGGCAAAGTAATGACATGCTGGTAAAAGCATTCAGCCCTCTGTCTTTGAGTAGGTCATGTCTTTACTCCTACCTTATTCTTGTGACCATAGAATAATATCCCAAATGTATCTTGTCTGTCTGTCTGTCTGTCTGTCTATGTATCTATCTATCTCTGCTTATGAAGTATGCTACCAATTTTTTTGTTATAAAATCTGTTGTGGTTTAAATCTATAATGAACCCACAGGCTCATGATTTGAATATCTGTTTCCCAGTTGGTAGCACTGTTTGGGGGAAACTATGAAAGCTTTAGGAGAAGCTTTAACATGCCAAAAGAGTTTACTATGTGTAAATTTGTGAAGGCCACTGCTGACCCCTTATTTTGGTCTTTCTCTCTCTGCTTCTTAATCAACTATGACAATGCCATGAACTCCACCTGCCTTCCTTATCACGATTTCCCTTGAAACCGTGAGCTGATGTAAGAGCCAAAGGCACCTGCTTTTAAGCTGTGTCTATCAGGTATTTTGGTCGTAGTGACACTGAACTTACACAGCACTCAAAAATAAATGGACGATACCTAAAACAAAACCAGTATGTACAAGCTAAGGAAATACAGAGCACCTAGTGAAAAAAAATCTCCTCATTTAATTCCAAAGAGCATGAAATGTGAAGGTTTTCAGATTTGGAGAAAAGACAGGTAAAGAATTTGCTCTTCTATAAACCTGCCCAAGGGTCTCTGAAATCGCACATGAATGTAGCTGAAACTAGAACACATTGTGTCTTAATTATCAACAGAGCTTCAGCAAGCTGGAGAAAACATAGGTTCTTTCCAGTCAATTAACAATTCCCCTCAAATGATTAAAATGGCTAGTGCTTAAACAGTTCCTCTATAGATAGTTATTGAATAAAAAGATAAAAGGGATAAGCAGAAATACCAAGGGAAGCTAAACTTTTAACTACCTCCCACTTCTTAGATGGTGACAATAATGATATCCAAACACTTGGAAGCTTTAAAACAAGCAGAACATCTCTACAGACACCATCACTCTGACACACTCTATCCCGGTCATGTCTGTTCCAGGTTCACTCTTGATGTCTCACAAGTTGTTAATGACACAAAGTTAGAACTCAGATAAATTCATCTGGAAACTAACACTTTTCAGGAGACCCGAGAATCACTTATTCCTGGCACACTTTCTGATGCCTTTCTGGACCTCTCTAAATGCTAAGTCATCTGAGGAGTTGGCATAGGCTTTAGGGATGGAAGCATCAATACATCATCTTATCTGGAAATTTTCAGAGTCCTGAATGTCGGACAGGCCATTGACTGGACTTACTAAATTTAGGACTAAGAACTGGTCCACTCTCACTTTGTCTAAGTAGTCACTGACACATGGTAAACATTCTCAGGGGAGCCTGGATTTTCAAGGTTTAATTCAAATGAACATATTTCGTTTAGTGTTATGGATTTCAGAATGAAATGACAGGTTGGGGAGAGAAGATGAGGGGGTCTAAGAGAAAATTATCCAGGTATATTTTGATGTGTGGAAAAAATGATTTATTTTCCTTTGAAGCTAAATTATATTTGTTTAATGCAGTGTTTACAATGAGGTGAGAGTTATTATATTTGCACAAGTCAGCCATTCTATTGCTGACAGGGAATTAATTACAGGTAAATGGAACTTTAAAATAGACTTCTAATTCTTCCATGCATACTCAGTCTCAGAGATGTATGTAAAAGCCAAGCATCACACTGACAGACATGTCAAAGTGTACAGTTGATAATGAGGACATCCTCAGATGCTTTTGACATCAACAAAGCCTGTTGACCGTAACACAGGTAGATGTTGCAATTAGAACTTTAAAAAAATACACAGAAGATATATTAATCAGAATTCTCCACAGAAGCAGAGTCATTGTAATTTGGGGGATAACACAATATTGGCCTATAAAATGACAGATGCTGGCAACCCGAAAAACTCTATGTTGGCAAGCTAGTATTTGCATTTGAAGTCCTGCAAGTCAGGAGTTAATATTTGAAATCTGAAGGCCAATTGTCTTGAGACTCAGGCAAAACACCTCGTCAAAGTATAACACACACAAACACACACATACACAGAGAGAGAAAGAGAGACAGAGATTTTTTTACTTAGTCATAAAGAAAATGAAATAATATAAGTTACAGAAAAATGGATGGAACAGTTTAAACAAAGATAGCCAGACCTGTTGTGGACTATTATTTCCA
>JAQHUG010000090.1:3134374-3144996 GCA_028555095.1 Dicrostonyx torquatus | reverse complement strand
AAAAAAAAAAAAACCCAAAAATTAAAACAAAAAAACCTTAATGTCTTTCAGAAAAACTTCCTAAGTCACCACCCCTAATGATGTTTAACCCAGTTCCTAGGCACCTAATGACCCAGGCAAGCCGACACATAAAAGTAAACATCTTTTTAATCAACTCAAAATAGTATTTATGTTTTCTTTTTAATTTTATTTAAATAACATTTCTTTTCATTTATTATACATACCCACCAGTTTCCTATCCCTCCTCTCCTCTGTCCCCTCCCTTTTCCCATCTACCCTCCCTCCCCATCTACTCCTCCTCATCTCCCTTCAGAAAGGGGCAGACCTCCAGCATGGGGAACAGGTTACCAAAAGCCAAAGAGAGGTCCCACTTTCGCTGTTAGAAACCTTACTGAGGGACCAAGTTACCCAATTGTCACACATCTGCAGAGGGCTTAGGTTGGTCCCATGCAGGCTTCCTAACTGCTGGTCCAACATCCATGAGCTGTCTCTGGAGGGATCCCCCATTCTAATCCCCCTGATTCGTATAGTCCCTCCTCTAGTTCTTCTGCAAGACTCAGAAAATATCTTTTAAATCACCAGCACATTGCTGCCAAATACTGTCATTTCCATTCATGGAGTAAGCTACTCCCGTGTTCTTTGCTTTTGGTTGTGCTTTTCAAGGCCGATCCTAAAGTGCCACAAGCCAGGAGTGCTTAAAGAGCAGAAATTCACCTTCTCTCAGTTCTGAAAACTACAACAAGATCAAAACTCAGCAGGGTTGGTTCCTTCTGAGGCTTGTGAGAGACGGTCTAATTCATGACCTTCTTATAGGTGCCTGTGACTTGTTGGCATTAAGGATATCCAATATTACTGATTAAAGCCCGAATAATCTCATTTTTAGCCAGTTGCATCTGCATAAATCATATCTAATTAGAGTACAATCCGATTAGGTTGAAACTTACAACGCCAACGTATCTTTTATTTGTTGTAAAGAAGTTGTCACTTGGTTCATAGACTGTCTAAAACAAAAGTAGAAACATCCTTGTTTTCAGCCTTTATTTTCATTTTTGTGAATTTCTCACATTAACACCATATTTACATAATTCTGCCCCTCCCTTTCCTCCCATCCAATTTCTCCTGTGTCCTTCTCACTCCTCAAATTCATGGACTCTTATTTTTTAATTACAGTTGCACTGATTACAGTCGCACATATAATTACATAAATTTACGAATGCGACTGACCGAGACCATCTAGTATTTCCCATACATGTAAATATGCATGAGAATTGGCTAGCCTTGCCTCTGGAGAAGACAGATTCTCTCTTTCTCAGCCACCAGTAACTGCCTATATAACTGCTCTTCTAGAGGTGCAGTCTTAAGAGAATTCCACCATACACACTGGCAAGTTAATTGTCAAATTTTTAGTGTCTTGTTTAGGCAATCATACTGTTGCCATTTCCCGGGTAGAGCTTCCCTGTCGTGCACAGAAGACACTATCTTACAGCAGATTTCTCATCGTTTGCTTCTGGCTCTTAAAACCTTTCCACCCCTTCACACACGGTGCTCCCTGAGCCTCAGGTGGAGGGGTTGTGTTGTCACCTGAGGCTGGACACACTGAGTCAGTTCTTGGAATTTTGACCAGTTTTGGCTTTCTGTCATGGTTTCCATCTGCTACAAAAAGAAGGTCCTTTGATGAGGAGTGAGAGTTACAGCTATCTGTGTGAATAGGGATAAACACTTCGATGAGATCGGGCATGTTCAGGGTGTTACAGCTGTAAACAGGAGAAGTACTTAGAATTCAGTTAAAAAATAGCTTTAATGAAGGCCGGGCAGTGGTGGCACATGCCTTTAATCCCAACACTTGAGAGACAAACGTAGGTGAATCTCTGTGGATTCAAGGTCAGCTGGTCTACAAGAGCTAGTAGTTCCAAGATAGCTAGGGCTGTTACACAGAGACAGGGAAATCCTGTCTCAAAAACACAAAAAAGGAAAAAATTTTTTAAAAAAGTAGGTTTTATGAAATGGAAGTAGTAGATTTTCTACTAGGGTCCATAGTCTCATCAGCCATGGGTTGTGGGACAGATCAATAGGACCAGACATAAATTTCTTCCAATTGAGAAGGCCTTAAGTCCAATTAGATGTCTTCTGGTTGCTTCCAGGATACAAACACCACTATTGCCTTTTTCCAGATATCTTGCCTTTATGGTTATTGTTATTGTTTGTAAGCATTCCACCTGGATAGGACTATGGATTGCTTTTCTCCCTTGACAGCTTGTATAGCTCTTCCCTGTCTGTGAGAAGAAGGAGACTTCAGGCCATTTCCAGCTCAATTTCATCAAATCTTTTATCTGAATGATATAGTGTCTTCAACAATATGGTCTTCTTACCTTCAGTTTCTGAGAGGCAACCAAGAGCAACAGTGGCAATAGTCTGCATTATTTTGGGGTCCCTTTGACTACTTTGATCAATCATTCAAAAGGAGGATAGAACAATACAAATCTTGGAATGCCCAAAGAATTATATTTTTAGCTGCAAAAGATGGACACACTGTCTTGATCGTGAACAGTCTACCTTAGACTGGGGATCACAAGCCACCTTGAATGTAGGGACATACCTCTTGCTCTTCACTGTATTCTCAGCTGCTCCAACTTGAACTGACCCATAATACATGTCAAGTGAACACAAGCTGTTCTTGTACAGAGGCTTAATAAATAACTATAAAGCAAATGAATGTGAAGCTACTAAGAACTTTAAAATGAACTTTCCAAGTTCAAACGTGTTCACTATTGTTTTTAATAATCCTAGGGATGCAAGAATAAACCATTGTGAACTTATTGGAAAAGGAGACTGAGAATGGCTAAAAAAAATCTTACTAATTTTTTAATTTAAAAAAAATTTGAGGCCGGGCGGTGGTGGCGCACGCCTTTAATCCCAGCACTCGGGAGGCAGAGGCAGACGGATCTTTGTGAGTTCGAGACCAGCCTGGTCTACAATAGCTAGTTCCAGGACAGGCTCCAAAGCCACAGAGAAACCTTGTCTCGAAAAAAAAACAAAACAAAACAACAAAAAAAAAATTTGACTTTACAGATGCTTAGTCCCAAATACCTCTGAAAGTCCCTAGACCGTGATCTGAGAGCTACAACGGAAGAAAATAAGGAGGAAACTAGGTCTCTTTGATCTAATAATGACTTAGGGTTTTCCCCCACCCTAACCTACCAGCACTGACCTTCATGTGGGTGATAAATAAGACTATCTGACACAAACTGTGATAATTTGGTCTCTGATTAATCCAAGCTTAGTCTATTGCCTGGGTGGCCTGCTTTTCATAGGATAAAGAGGAAACTGAGTTTTTTTCTTCTATCAGTGTGTAGTATTGACTTAAGATTGGAAGGCAAGTATAGACCCAGAGGTCTTTGTTGGCCAAATAAATGGAAGTGGCATATGTCCCTACAGAAGAAATGGCTTTCAGATCCAAGGTGTACCTTTATCATAGTTCAACAACTTCATTCATTTACAATAGCAGGTGGTCCCCCAGGAAGCCAGTGGAGGTTTTCTGTCAGGAAAATGAAGTGACCAGAATAATGCCCAAGAAAATCAACTTGACAGTTATTGGGAAAGCTAACTAAAGAGAAGGAAGGGCATCAACTGGAGAGTCACATAGCCCTAAGGCTACCACCATTAGATCCCATGAGAATGAATTCCAATCTAGGTTGATCTTGATGCGGAGTGAATTTAAAATGCTGGTATTTCTGAGTCTGTGAGATGGTTCCGTGTGTAAGGCATTTGGCAACTTGAATTTGATCTCTAGAACCAACTTAAATGTGGAAGAGGAGAACTGACTCTACGAAGCTTCCCTCTAGACTTCACAAGGACGTGATGGTGTACACATCAATGTATACAAATAATAATGATGATGATGCATCCATTTTTAGCTAACTACATGATAGTAGCTGCCAAGTAACATGACCCCAGCTTTGGATATGTGCTGCCTTGTCATTTGTTTTCAGAATCCTATCTGTTGACCTGGCCCATCGAGAACATAGAGGATCCTTTTAGGAGTTACCTAAAGAACATTGCAGACCCATGTTCCTTTCAACTTCAGTGAAGGGCATGTGGGACAGAGGATGTGTCCCATCTGACCACACCTTACTACTCGGCCCAAAGACAAGGAAAGAAGACCAGCCTGCTTGGAGTCTGCCCCGGAGTCTTAGGAAGGAGACAGTTTCATTACTCCAGTGGTGCCTGTGTGTTGTGTGTGCTCGGGATAGCCCTGCTAGTGCTCGGAACATGCTGTAGCTCTTTCTTCCTGAATATCGCAGTGAAGAATTAGAAAGAGATGAAGGTGCCTAGCAAAGGAAGGATGACATCAGCTAATATAGACAGTTTACAATACACCAGGCATGATTTTAACTGCTTTCATACACATTATACCATCTAATACATATAACATCCATTTTCAAAAAGCACCAGTACAATCCCCATGTTACAGGTGAAGAAAATATGCACAAAAGTGTTCATTACTTGCTGACATCCTATGCACCAATCACCAAGGAGTTGGGATTTGAATCAGACCATCTGTCTTTGAAAATCTACAGTCTTAACCAAGCACTTTACCATTTCAAGAATGATTTGTAGGAATCAAGCTTGGGTTCTGGAATCTGGTCTCCAATAATGTAAGGAAAGGACGAGGCAGGGAGGAAGTGATTTTATAAATCTCTTCACAGCGCCTGGTGCCCAAGCAAATAGAACAGGAATAAAAATCAATTCGGTTCTCCTGAACCTTTACACTGGCGTCTGATCCACGAGAGCTCTCCTGTATGAGAGTCGGAACTGTAATGAGTACCACGGTGTGCTGGGTGTACCGCACTGTTGGTGTGGAATCCAATCATCAGCTTTCACTTGTAACCTTCTGAACAAGAGGGAGGCCTGTGCCTGGTCCTAGGTCAGTACAGACGTCTGAATACGCATCATGCAGGGAAAAGACTCTCGCTCAGGCCCCATCACTGACTCAGGCACAGTCTTACCCGCTGCTTCCTAGAAGCCAGCAGAGCCTTCCTCCTCCTGTGGGAGGCACCTGGTTGCTAAGTTCTTAGAGTACGAAGTTCTCTTGATTACAAGTTTCATTTACTGGATTTATATTCACATCTTTGTTACCAGGGCATTCTGAAATACCGGTTTAAACCTTACCAACTCACTGGCCACTTTTGCTTCCATGAAGAAGCCCCTTCTTTGGGCTTTGATGACACTTCACCTACAGTTTTAACATCTGAAAACGTCCATGAAAACATGTACTTGCTCTGTTTCAAGATCAGGAGCCTATGAGAGAAACTATGCTTTCCCTCCTATACCATGTGTAATATCTGCCATACAGAACGCCCTGTGGTTTGTGGAGGGCAAATAAACAAATGGAGAAATCCAGAAGTAAATAGTGGCGCTAACCATCTTTATGATACTATACAAGGTGCCCTGTAAATTCCAGTGTTCCCGACATCTCCATCCTGGCCCTGCTTTTATACAGGGCCAGCGGGTTATAAAAAATACCAAAAGCAGCAAGAAAGCAGTTCTTCACTGACCCTCCTCTATTGGTACAGGGGTGGACTGGTTTACAAAGTGAGCTTCAGGGAAGAAAGGGTTTACAAAGGACTGCAAAGGTCTTAAAGGTAGCCACAACGAGGAGTCCCTTGCAGAAGAGATAAAGCCATAGATGTTCAGTGTTTGGAAAGGCAAAGAAGAGAGAGCTTATGAAAGGGACTGGAAACTACTAAAGTCCTTAATTGTACTACGAATTCAGCCCAGAATGGGGAAACCTAGTGGTTTTGCATACCCACTGATGCATGTTTAGGACACGAGTGTTTGCTTTAGTCTCAAGTTTGTATGCAGATAGCAGAGGAATTGGCAACCAGTGACACTGTCCTGGTGTTGTGGGACCTATGAACCGCGCTGTTGGAGTTTGTGATTCAGTGTTTCTAGGCCAAATCGGATGCTGCATATTTAGCTATTTTTTTTTCCTGAATGAATTTAAAGAGCCAATCTATTGGATGAGCCCACATTTGCTTTTCACAGCTGAATCTCACAAAATAGAATGATTCCCCAGTCTCCAGTGGTAGCTGGGCCTGGAATTGACTGGGCTCTATGATTTGATGGCTTACTAAGCAGTTCCAGACATCTTTGATTGCATTAGAATCGGGAAAAACAAACCATGCCGGCTGCCGTAAACCGTCGATGTGAGGCTAATGTCTGCGGAGACTCTGGCCATTCTTCCTCTCCGACCACGGCCTCCCTTGACTCCTCTTTGCTTCTCCCCTCCTTGGCTACCCACCTTCAGGGTCATTTGTTTTTCCAAAGCCACCTGCTCCTCACTTTTGAATTCCCAGATGCCAGCTCTCTGAGATTTGACCTTGGGAACTGCCAGCTTAGAGCCGAGATGGCTTTTCCCATCTGCAGTAAAAGCCATTTCGAAAAGCAGGGAGGAAAGCTGGGCCTCTCATATTTTCCTTGCTGGATGTGTCCGAGGCTGCAAAAACCAATTACTGAAGCTCAGCTGTGAGAAAATAAAATGTATTTAGTCACAGGTAAAGTTCAGGAGCACAGTATTAGCTCCAGAATGTGTGCGGCGGCATCTTTTACAAATGAATGCGTATCCTACACCCTGCTCCTTTTACAAATAAGCCATCTCCGGGGCAGTATTGATGGCGAAAACAGAAACAAGTCTAATGGGCAGGCAGCTTCGATGCTGCTCAGAATAACGAGCTATGGCGCACGGCACTTTATCTTCATCAGGTCCTTCCCCTTGCTTGTTCACGGCATCGGAAGCCCTCATATTCTCTTAGGATCATATAGGCTTGTAGCCCTGCAGGATAAGCTCTCTCCTACACACTTTCTGTGTTAATATTTGATGCAATTGCACCGTGAGAAATCATTGCATGGAGGAAGCTCACAAAGCACAGGAAAGCACATATGGGTGACATTTGACTACGAAGCCCATTGCTGAGAGTGATCACATGTTCCTGGCCAACTGACCAACACCACCTTGGTAACAAAGGACCAACCTGCCAGATTTCCTTGGCTTGTTCGCAGTCGGTAGAGCTTTTGTTAAAATGATTCTTTTATTATTATTATTTAGAGGGAAGGCTTTTTTTTACCCCAGTTTGTGGTTCCATAAAAGAGTTAAAAGCTGGGAGACCACCCACTGTCTGCTGCTATTATAAGCAAACGTGGAACTCTCTCTAAAACCTTAGATCTGAAAAGACCTTGAACAGTCCTCTTTCCAGGCTGTGGGATCACTGTTCACACCATCAGATGAAAAGGTGTTTGTGTGGTTTGCTTAGCTCTTTGATGGAGTATGGCCTCCTATTGGGGTGGCTCTTCATGCTGTCTCCTGGCAGGAGGACATGGACTTGTCCAGTGGAGAGCTGCTTCCCACTGCCAGCTCCCTTACCAATACTGCAGGGTTGAACCAGGTTAATCCTACCACAATGCCTGATTGCTTTGAAGTTCCCTTTGTTCTTTACTTTCTATTTGGACCAATGGTAGGGTTTTACGAAGAAATAAAATAAAATAAAATAGAGGTTGAAAGCAGTTCAAAACTGGATTGTATAAATCTTTGCAAAAGTGTTCAGAGGCTCTTTCTTAGTTAGCACTTCTCACGTGTGACCAGTAGCCTCATTGCTCCCTTTACCTAAAGGACAAAAGCATATGCCTGTTTGTGCTCTCTCTGGCCATCTCAAAACACCATCTTTATATAACTTCTCCCCTTTTATTTCATCCTAGGAGGTGTCTGGCTCTTCTTTCCTAGGCTGAGACTGCTCTGCTCTTCGGAGGCTTCTGTTCCTTTCTACCTCTCTCCTTCTGGCACCTGCAGCCTCCTCTCCTATCTTGGCGTGGTCCAAGTTGCCTCCAGATAGGTGCACACCTGTGTCTGGATGATTTCCCCAGCCGTCCTGCTGGTTTACTCCTGTTTTTTTCCTGCTAAGATCCTGGGCCCAATGCCACCTAGTACCATTCCAATAACAGTAGTACGACAAACAAGAACTGAGTATATTTCAGTCATATTGTGGACCCTATATTGGATTAAATAATTTACATTTATCACCTTAGTTTCACCCATATGGTAAGGGAAGTATTGTGATAGCCGTTGTTTCTATGATTTTTGAGATAGGGGACAAAGAAGCAGAAAGATCACGAAGCTAGGAAATGTAAGATAAAAACCCAGGCAATCTGATCTCAAGTTCCAAAGCTCTTGATAGACTTTTTTATTTCCTCTTAGGTTCTGTAGCATCCTGGACCATCCCCGCAGCATCCTGAACTTTTATGCCGGGCATGTGCTGATCTCTCAAGAGCTGACTCTATTGACATTACTAAAGTTTCATTCTCTACATCCTTTTTACATGAGCTCACACAGTTAAGCTTCCATATTTACCTTCTATTATTACCCTCTCCTCTCCTGTGACTCTCAAAACATGCACCAATGGAACGCGTGTCCCTTCTCCTCCGTGAGTCAATATAAGCAACACCACTGTCATTACAAAATCTTATCCCTCGCTTCATCCTCCCAGTGTGTCCTCTGCCCATGAATCTTAGCTTTAAGTGCTGCAGATCCGTTGTCCTTTTAGACTCTGAGTGGAAAGTTCCAAATGGAGGGTGGGCTTCTGCTGTAAACAAATCGGCTTTGGCAATGTTCTGATTTTTGTTCGGCAGTGCTTGCTCTCCCTTGTCTACCTACCCAGGCTTCAAGGTGTGTATTCCACCTTTGGAGAATTTGTTCCTCACCATCATACATCACGATCTAATCTAATCTATCTCTTTCCCACATATTTCCTATTCCCAACACCCCTCTTTCAGTCCTCAGCACCCTTTCAGTGACCTTATTAGTTTATGTTCAGCCCATAGTTGAAGCCAGACCCTGACCTTCCTGCCTCTCTTCCTGACCCTGATCTATACGTGGCTGGCCGCCAAAGGTCATCAATCTAAACTGTGACTTCCATCGTGTTATTACCCTGCTATAAATCCAAGGCAGCTTCTGATGAGCAAAACCCAAACTCATTGGCCTGGCATTTAGTGGCCTTTCTAATCTGACCACATTTTATCTTTCCAGTCCCATGTGCTCATGTCCAAACATGCCCAAGTCTCTCCTTTGTTCCAATCACTGCTCTCATCAATCAATCCAATCTCTCAAAGCCTGGTCCGGTTCTTTTCCACAGTCCACTCGCTGGCAGAGAGTAGCTTCCATTCCTATACATTCAATCAATACAGCATAACCACATTTCCCTAGATTAATCTTCTTCCTTTGAGTTCTATAGCAAGGACTTCCAATTCAAAGCCTCATATTTCCTGCCTCTATTTTAGTATGAAAGATATTTCTTTCACAATTTAAGACCAACCAACCAAGCAAACAAAAAAATGAAATAAAACATAGACAACTGTTACAGTTTGGGAACTATGTTACACATTTTAAAGTTAACTTATTTAATAACAATTACAAAGTATGTATTTTATATTTACTTTATGACCTTGAGGCCCATAATCCCACTTAATACTTCCACTTACATCCTATGGTACCCATCATGATTTATCAACATACCTAATGCTCAAAAATATTGATTGAAAGATGTGCTACCAAAAATTTAAAGTTTTTGAAAGCATAAAAGGACATGAGTAAAATTAGAATATGAAATATGAGAGAAAAATTTTACTGTCATATTAAAGAATTTGGATGTGGTACTGAACTAACTGGATATCAGCATGTAGAAGAGCTCAAATAGATCTATACCTATCACCCTGCACAAAACTCAAGTCCAAGTGAATTAAAGACCTCTACATAAATCCAGATACACTGAACCTGATAGAAGAGAAAGTGGGAAATAGCCTTGAATACGTTGGCACAAGAGACAACTTCTTGAACAGAACACTGATAGTGTAGACATTAAAACCAAAAATTCATACACGGGACCTCATGAATCTGAAAAGCTTTTATAAGGCAAGGGACACTACAGAATGGAAAAAGATTTTTATCAACCCCTGATTTATAAACATCTGACAGAGAGCTGATCTCTAAAATATATAAAGAACTTATGAAACTAGACATCAAAACCCAAATATTCCAAATTAAAATTGGGGTATAGACCCAAACAGAAAATTCTCAACAGAAGAATCTGAAATGGCCTAGAAATGTCAGGGACCAGCCTCGATACAAATACCTCTCTCCAGAGTAGAGGAGTGGGGATTTAGAAATATAATAAAGAATATGAAGATGTGAATGAAAATAGTAAAATGGAGAGACATGTAGGATAGTATCAGGAGGGAATTCCAGTGAGTACTGAAATTTGCCTGTATTTCACTTCCAATTGCTTGAAATACTCCTGGTCCCAAAAGGTAGGAGTAAGACAAAAGACTACATTAACATGCTACAAGGAAATGAACAGACCAGTGAAGGTCGCAGGCTATGACCACAATTAAATATTCTGCTGCTAGAACAAAGCAAGTAAAGCACACAACCTAGACCAAAGCATTCTGTAGGCAAACCACTCCCTGGATGGAATCTAAAGTTATCTCCATAAAGGAACTGGACCCACAGGTATGGCTAATAGACAGACCTTGTTCTCCAGTAATAGAGAAGTAGATTGTTCCTACCTCGAACAAGA
>JAQHUG010000090.1:3083824-3117196 GCA_028555095.1 Dicrostonyx torquatus | reverse complement strand
TGGCACACGCCTTTAATCCCAGCACTCGGGAGGCAGAGGCAGGCGGATCTTTGTGAGTTCGAGACCAGCCTGGTCTACAAGAGCTAGTTCCAGGACAGGCTCCAAAGCCACAGAGAAACCCTGTCTCAAAAAACCAAAAAACCAAAAACAAAAAAAAAAAACAAAAACAACAACAACAACAAAAAAAACCTAGCACAAAACCAAAGAGTTTGGAGTTTGACCACCCTCGCTGGCTTTGAAGACAGACATAGGAAAGATACCATGTCCTAAGAGTGAGTGTGGCTCTCTCGATGCTGGAAAAGGTGAGGTGGCTGCTTATGCTCAGAGGTGAACAGAACACAGAGCTATCGGCATCTTCTTTTCAGCCCATAGATTTTTTTCTACAGAAAAGTAACAACCGTGTACTCTAGTCTGCTGTGATTTGGGCCATTTGTTAAAACAGAAGTAGGTTCTGGGCATGACAAATAAATAACAATGGGGATGCCACCATAGTGAAGAGAGTAGAGGTGACAGGGACCAACATGAACCCTCACGGGTCCTCTAGAAACCTGTGCGTATCCAGCTCATGAATTAATTTGGAGAGGGAGGAGGCAGACCCCTCATCTGCCCTCCTACCTTCCCTCCCTCCTTCCCCTTTCCTTTCTGAATGGGCCCATTGCTCATCCCCCACGTTGAAACATTTGCTTTCTGCTGTTATTTTCCCCGCTGGGATTTGTCATTAGAAATTTCCTTCAGATTGTCAACTTGTTGATAAATATTTCCAATTTCCAGCACTGTCCCACCTCCGTGACGCACTCCGGTCTTTCCTTGCTATTGCAGTCAGAATCCTGAGAAGGGTAAAATGGGTGCCACCGCCGCCATCTCGAAGCCAGCCCTGCAATGGACGCTGTGCTGGGAAGTGGGACCTGACCGTGTCCTTAGCTGGAGCTGCCCTCTCTGCCACAGGACTCCTCACCTCCGGCTCTTGCTTTGCTTTTCTTTCCCTTCCTCTTTGTTTCTTTTCCATTTCTATCAGAAGCCCCCATCTCGGTTCTGAATTCTTATTGCACCAGCGCGTTTCTGTGTTCAGTTGGGCAGCTGCTTATGTAGTCACTCCGTCATCAGTAGTTGCAACTTTGAAACTGGCCTTAGTCGCTTGCCTCCGATCCGCAACCTCCAGCACTCTGTATACACGATCTGCTTTCATCCACAGTGTGTTTGCTCCTCTTGAGACCCAGCTGTGCCCTTTTTCTCCAAACCTAACCTGCCTTTCCTGACTGTAGGCTAGACACCAGTGATTTATTGACCCCCCTCTGCAATATGTCTTTGATTCTTTTATGCTCTCTGAGAACCTTCTGTATCCCTAAATGAAAAGCAGTTGGCAGGTAGTTAACCTTATCTTCCTCAGCCACAGTTCTATTTCATGCTAGTATCAATGAATCCAACTCCTGAACTGTCTGCTACTTGTACTGAAGTCATCCATATGTGACAATCTAGCTGAAACAAATCATAGAATCATTGATCTTCGTGTTGAAAAGGCCTTAAAGTAACTTAATGATGTACACCGACTGGAGAATTTCATGGCACAGCATTATGTGAATCGGGATGTAGAACTAAATGCACTTATATGTATATACACACATACACATGCACACACACATATATACATATATACGTATGTATGTGAAGATATTTGAAATATTACTGTGTGTGTTGTGTCCTCCAGGGGCACATACAGGAACATTAATAGGGTTGTTTTGTTTCTGAGTGGGAATTTCTTGCTGTTTTTCAGTCTTCTTTCTTACATTTTTTAAGAAAAAAAAAACCTCTGCTAATTCTAATATGAAAAATAATGGGAAATTGCTTTTACACTTTCAAAGGGAAGAAACGTCAGTCGGGACTTCTGTGGCGGCCCACTCAGTTCTCAGTGAGAGTAGAGAATGGACCGCCTTTAGATCTGAAGCCACTCCGAGCTGCCTTTCAGTTTGTTCCTTTCAGAAAGCTCAGCGAAGGGAATATGCTAATCAAGTAGAGGGCACAGGATGCCCAGCCGAGAGCAGAAAAACACAAAGCAAACAGTATCTGAAGAAATTCCAAGGATGAAAGTCATACAGCAATCTTAAAGAAGAATAGTTACCCCAGAGATGTGTGTGTGTGTGTGTGTGTGTGTGTGTGTGTGTGTGTGAGAGAGAGAGAGAGAGAGAGAGAGAGAGAGAGAGAGAGAGAGAGAGAGAGAGAGAGAGAGAACTCTCTTCTCCCCCTGGAAGAAATAATTAAGAAGAAACAAGTCTTGCTATGTCCCCAAATGTCAGAGTCTCAGGCATCTCTACTAATGCCTTCTTCTATCCAGCCCCTGGTTATTAAGGACCTCTTTTTTGGCACTGGACTGATAATTGCTGGGGATAAAATAGTGGACCAAAAATATCTCCCCTTTTTATAGAACATGAGAAAATAAAAGCTATTATCTTCTTTGGCTTTCTCTGCAGTGATGTTTTGTAACTCAGATACCCTTCCCACCGTGTTGTAAAGGGGGTGTCCTCTTCAGGGGATCACATGGCTTGCCCAAAGGTTGCCCATTAGCAGGTGCCAGGACTGGGGTCCAGGAACGGACTTAAAACACATGCTCTCTTTGTTTCTCTTCAAAGTCTTTTTCTTCTGTGCAGAAACATTCTTAGCTAGGACTTCTGTTTTCATGGAGTTGTATACTTAGCAAAAATGGTGAGGAAAGTAACTTTGGGGCTCTCTTGCCTGGCTGTCTTGTGGGGGAGGCTTCTGAATAAATCTGCACCTGATGGCCTGTGACAATGCACTCATGCACATTTATAGACAGTCAGCCGAAGACTGCAGCTCACAGCCTGAATTGCTGCTGCACCGCCCAAAATGTCTGCTCAGCATAACTGCAAATTGGAAATAAATTTGTAAAGCTTTGTCAGTGATGTAGCTCAAAGGCGTTATGTGCTGAAGTGTCTTTAAAGTTGTTTGTCATTACAGTGTGCCCTTTTTCTACCGAGAGCCTTCATTTTCTCCTCTCCAGTGAGGACAAAATGGAGCTTGAGAGGAAGACACGGTTCTGATACTGGGCTGCCCGGTGTGGAAGGCGCGTCCCTTTCTTCACAGCTGGGAATCCCTGTCTTTCTTCCTCTTCTCACCATCCCGGAATCCTCCCCAGAGCATCTCTAGTTCTCAGGCAAGCCCTCCCAAGTGTTTGACTGCCCTGTCTGCCAGCTCTCTAATTCCCTACACTTACAGCTCTGATATTTAGCTCTTTGATGTAGTGTGTGTGTGTGTGTGTGTGTGTGTGTGTGTGTGTGAAGGCGTGAGGTAAAAGTCATTTCTTTATTGCATGATACTCCCTGACAGGTGATGATTCTTTGTTAAGAATTGCTTGGACCATACATTAAAGGGTTTCTTCCAGAATCCTCAGTTTTATTTCTTAAGTGCAATTTCTATCCTTACACTAATATCACACTATCTTGACTTACTGATTTATTTTATGTCAATTTTAAATTAGCTCACACAAGTTTGCTTATTGTTTTAAAATTTTATTGACTATATAGTTTAAGGTTTCTTATATTACTGTGTAAACTTTAGAGTCAATCTTTCAATTAAGAAAAACAAAACAGAGTGAGGTTTTGGTTGCAGAATCTTAGCTGCAAGCATGAGATGTCTCCATTTATGTACACTTTTTTTATTAACACAGTAACTTCTTATAGTATTCAATATATAGCTCTTAAACTACTTTTGTTAACAATTTAAATATTTCACTGCTTTTGACACTGTAGACAATGAATTGTCTCATGTTTTCATGTTGAATTTTTATTACTATTGTGAAGAATTGCAAATGACTTTGTGTAGAGATCATACAAAACAAAAACTCACTAAATTTTCTAATATTGTCTGATAATTTGGAGGGTTTGTTTGCTCATCATCATTCCTTGGGATTTCCTACTTATTAGCTCATATTATCTAGACATAAATACTTTTATTTCTTCCTCTTCATGCTATAAACTTCTAGTTTGCTTTTTGTCTTCTTCTACTTGCTAAAATACCCAATAAAATATTAAACAGAAGTGATTGCTTATTTTCAATCTTCGAAGGAAAGTGATATTTCACTACTGAGTGCAATGCTGTCTGGTGTTTGCTGCTGTCCAGATCATACTATCTTCCCGGCTGGGGCTGTCTCTTCCAGAGAGCCAATCTGCTGACCATCTTCGAGCTACTACTGGTCCCCCAGCACCTACTCTTACTGGCAGCAGAGGGGCCCAG
This sequence comes from Dicrostonyx torquatus, assembly GCA_028555095.1. Lineage (NCBI taxonomy): Eukaryota > Metazoa > Chordata > Mammalia > Rodentia > Cricetidae > Dicrostonyx > Dicrostonyx torquatus. The sequence goes on along the minus strand of JAQHUG010000090.1, from coordinate 3,112,951 downwards.
GTTTCCACTTTCTATTCCAGAACAGGTCAGCACCTTTCAGTGTTGATGCCCACACCCATAACTGGCCTCCCCCTGGTGAAACACTACCCCACCAGACATGGGGGGACGAGGAGGGGTGTGGGGAGGAACATGAGCCACCACAGGCAATAAGGTCTTTGTCACTGTAGTTACATACAGTTCCAGCCCCTTCTCCTTCTCCTTCTTCTACCTCTCCCTCCCCCTCCCCTCTCCGTCCCCCTCCCCCTCTCTCCTCCTCCTCCTCCTCTTCTTCTTCTTCTTCTTTTAATAAATAAACACTCCTCAATTTTTTGTCTGCTTTTAGCTAATTTCCAGAGTTCTGAAAGAGTTGTCTGTGATCATTTAGCCCAGTCTTACAGTTTTTCACTGTGGGGGAGGGGTTCTAAACTGTTTATTCCACCATAGCCATGGATGGAATTCTGAGTTTGCTGTAATTATAGCTGCTTATTTATGCATTTTAAGATTTTTTTAGTGTAATGTCAGTGGGAATGTCTGCTAGGGAAAACTATTTCTTTGTAACTGTATGAAGGTTTTAAAGGTTTGGTTACTCCCTGAAACCCATTAACTTATCACAATATTCACTATCCTAAATTATAAATTGCCTATTTAATTATCCTTAAACCCCCACTAAAGTATAAACTTTATCATGGCCGGGAATGTTTCTTTTATGGTTGTTGGTTAATTATATCACCAGAGCCTAGCCAAGTCTGTTATATTTGGAGGTGCTTAGACTCCAGTGCAAATATTTTCTGAATGCATCTTGGTCATTCTGTTTCTTGTTCCATGTGAGTCTGTGTTGAGAAAAGAAGGAAGGGCATAGGAAGCAGAGGCGACACAGTACTAGCACCCTGCTTCTCTGTGATTGGTCACCAGGGCTCTTTTCAGTGAAGAAAGCATAGCCGAACTCTCTAAAAGTGAATATTTAGCTCACTAATGTTATTACTTATTCCATTTATTTTAGGGAACTCTAAAGGTGTGTTTGTAAGCTTTGTCCTGTCGTGACACTTTAGGTACTAGAGCTTTAGTGTTAATAGCTCTACAGTTTGTTTCTGCCCCTGCTAGCAGCTGCTTGAATGCCCTCCTCCCTGGTGTCCCTTCTCTTACTGCAACATAATGGCTTGATTCTTTTATTGGTTCTCAGACCTGCCTTAGCAGGAGAGTAACCTATGATCTTGTTCTGTTGTTTCAGAACTCCTGGGGCCAGGATGCGGCTGTGTGTGTCTCTGAAAGCTTGAGTAGTGAGGTTTTTGTAGTCAGGGGGCCCGGCGAAGGGGAGGCATTGGAGAGTCATGGGGCTAGATCATTGCAAAACACTCTTGCAGCACTGAGATTATTCCCTTCCATTCTTCTTGCAACAGAGAAATGCTTTTTTGGTTTATGTACCCAGAGCCATCCCAAACTTCCATGTGGAGTCTGAGTCTTTGAAGATAGAGATTATTCAGGCAAAAGAAAAGATCATTTCTGGCCTCTATTTGTGGAGTCACATAGAACATAGCTCACACCTACTCCTCAAGGTGAAGAAAAGAATGAGAAACGGGGAATACTACAAAGAGACATACATCTGTGAGACTCACTGATATTTGATATAGGTAGAATGCTATTAATTATCTAATATATGAGATGGCCATGGATTTTGATCCTTGTATCATTTCTGGACCTGCAAGTAAAGTCTTCTATTGTCTCTTCTCCCCCCCCTCCCTGCCCAAGCCTTAGAAAAGCAGCCCTTCACTGCATGACCTTACTCTGAAATGAACTGAAGGAGTCCTTCATGTAAAGAGGGTACACTGGGTTCTGCAAAGCAGATTCTGCCTAATGATTTCCACAGACTTTTTCCCGGGAATAGACTAAAATAAACTCTGAGATAACCATGGTGGAGAGCTGCCCAGAACACATAAACGTTCCTGCTCAAACGCTGGCGTCTGATTCCCCTTTGTGAGAAATAAAGACTCGCCTGAGTCTCCAAGGGGGAAACTGAGATCAATGTGATGGGCTGGATGCTAGTGACTTCGGTGCTGCTGGAAGAAATTGCTTCCTCTGGATGCCAGAGGCCAAGCTTTGCTTAGCCAGGCTTCTTCTAGGCAAGTTAGAGAATAACAGCAGTGTGACATCCCCAAGGGCAGAGGACGAATGCTCTGTTCTCCAAGTGCAACTGCAAGCCCCATGCTTCCTATTCAGGTCTCAACCATGAAGTTGGTGCTGTCGCATGGCAGGCAGTAGCTGTATCTTGAAAGCAAGAAAATATAATTTTAACGCATAATTTTCTAACCTGGGGATTCGTGTCTTCTTGGAATGATTATTCACATTGTGTGTCAGAAATATCTGATAGTGGGAGACATTTTGATTAAATTATATGTACCACAGCAGAGCTATAGTGTGTCCATTAACATGATGTGTGCAATAAGTGAAAAACACATAAATATTTATGCCTTTAATAAAATGGGATTCAAGATAATGTGGGAAATATTACTAATGTTATCATTAATGCATAACAATAGACTTAGGGAAGTTATTTTAAGGGAGCATACTGAATAACAAGCGCATCAGCAGCAGAATAATTACTATGACCTGATCATTATACATTTTATATATATATATATATATATGTATCGAAATTTCACACTATAGTTCATACATGTGTATAATTAGCACATGCCTATTAAAAAGAATAAAACACAGTAAGTAATAAGTGCCCTACAAGGTGGGATTGATGCATACATTTGTGTGTGTGCGCTTTCTGTAAATTGTTTAAGATGAAGGTTAATTATGAATGTATGCTAGTTGAGTGCAGATCACCTAGCCACTTGGACACCCACTTCTACCCTCCCCCATCCGTTCCCCCCACTGCTACCCACCCGTTCTTTCCCTGAGCCTTCCTTTATTACTAACAGAGAAAAGGGATATGTGCTTATATAGGGAAGATCTCGAGGTCTGAGTTGAATATGGGTTCAGTGCTAGTTTTGCTGCTCCGAGGTGACTAATTGATTTACGAGTGATGCACCACTTGGCACTCCTAGGCTGTCCTACTAAGTGGGAGGTAATGTGCCATGCAGATGGTATTGACAAAATATCTCAGCAGAGAGGAACTCTGGCAGGCGACTGCCACAAACACCGCTGCACCTGTCCACTTGGTCCTGCAGTCCAATGCTCTGGTCTCAGCTTTTGTTACTTATGTCCAAATAAATGTTCAGTAGAATCCAAAACCGACTCGAGGACCCCATTCCTCCCACTATTCTGCTTCAAAATGTCTCGGTCACTGTGCTTCCCATTTTCTAAAGCAGCCATTAAGTGTCAGCCAATTAAAGGCTAGCAGCATGCGTTTTCTTCTGCTTTCCTTCACTCCTTCCTTGATGTATGTGTATTCTTCTTGATAAGCTTGGATTCATCTTACTTTGTTTGGATTATGTTATGGTTCTGCAGAGCCCCATAGCATAACTGGCTTTCTCATTTTTATATGATTCTATGTATACTTCTAATAACACAAACAATCATGTTCTATACAATCAGGATTTACTTTCTTCAGACACTCAGCTCCTCCTGAAAGAGGGTGTTGCCTTACTAATCTTCATATAGACAACACCATGATAAAGTTTCAGTATATACCAAATAATTGCAAGTATTTGTCAAATGAAAAATATTTACCATTCTTTCATTGATTCATATTATTCATTTATCAGTTATTATGTGAGTGAGTGAACTGGCAAATGTTGTTTCATATAATAGTGGAATAAGACTCTAAAATCTGCTCCATCTTAAAAGAAATAAGAACACTTGTGAAAATTATTTACTGTCAAAATTAGCCTTTAGGATGCTGCACACACTCGTGCTAGGTAAGCACTCTTTCCTGAGATAGACTCCCAGTCCTAACCTGGTGGCTGATTTTCATTATCAGCAACACAGGTCTAGAGTTGCCCCTGGAAATAACCAGCTAGGTTGATCTCAGAAGACATTTTGAGAAAGTGTTAGCTGAGGAAGGATGTCAGTCTGAATATGGTCACTCCGTTCTCTAGACTGAAGGTCTGGACTGAAGAAGGAGGGGGCGAGCTCAGGAGTAGCTCTCATCTCTCTCTCTCTCTCTCTCTCTCTCTCTCTCTCTCTCTCTCTCTCTCTCTCTCTCTGCTTCCTGCCTGCAAATGCAGTATAAGCAGCCACCGCCTGCTCTGGCTGGGTGCCATAGCCATAGATAGAGCTCTACTTCCCTCCTCTCTCTTTCCCTCCACTTCCCTGACCTCCTTCTTTCCCCTCCACTTCCCTCTACCCCCTTCCCTCTGATTCCTCTCCCCTAAATTCTCTCCCCTCCTCTCAGGCCCCTCTTCTCTCCTCCTCCCCATTGCACTCCATTATTTGTCTGTTACATCAATCTTTGAACCATTCTGCTCCACCTTATTTCATTTAAAAAAGTGCTAACAAAGCCAAAAAAATTGTTTTCATTACCCTCTGATATGGAGATTGATGCTAAATAGGCATAAAGGAAATACGTAAGCTTTGTAGACAAATGATCTTTGTTACAAAGGCTGGGCTCTGACGTGCTGAGTCCAAGTGTCTACAGATGACTTGTGAACAGAGGCCTATGATTGCTGTGTTCCAATGAACATTATTTACGAACACAGAGGGTGTTATATTTTGCTGACCTTCACCCTAGTGTATATGTACAATAAAATAAACAGTTGGCAGTAAGGTATCTGGAGTCTCAGTTTTAAATATCTAATTGTATGTTATTAGTTTGAAATCTGGCTCTGCTGTACTCTAAGACCCTATGGTAATGATTAATTTGTTTGTCTCTTTTCTTTTTTTGGCCATCATCTAGAGTTAGGCATAGAGTAAATAAATGTTCAGTACGTCACAGCTAAATTGATAAGCGAACTAGGGATCACATGCTTTTGGCCCAGTATTTTTCTGGGAACTGGACATAGAGTTATTTGATGAATAAGCCATAATTGTAATGGTTGGGCTCCTGCTGTCGGTTTATTTGCTTGTTGCTTTGTCTCCAGTGCTCACATGTTGGGTCTCACACACCATGCGTGCCAGTAAGCATTTGGTGCAAACATGTGTGCTGGACTAGACGACTGGATGAAGGCTGCTGCCGTGCTTGCACTTGCGGCGCTCTGTCTCGGTGAGATATGCAGAGGTGAAGGGACAATGACTGATGCCCAACGGCCAAGCAGAACGTGCTGCTTTGTGCACCTCCAGTAGACACGTAGGTTCTACGAGGTGCAGAAAAGCATTGAGGACGACTTTCAGAATGAAGGTTTCAGAGCTTGGAAATACATAAGAGGGAGGGGGTGGAAGGTTTCAAGCAGAGAAGATAGTATATGAAAAATGCACAGGGAGAGAAGGTTGGAGCACAAGATGTTGAGGAAGGATTCTGGCTCCCCAAGGGTCAGGCAGTCACGTTGCCTTCAGCCTTCAGCCTCCCATTTAAAGAGTACTTGGTAAGAGATAATAGAATCAGACCTCTGAGTAGTAGAGAGATTATGTTCACTAGTAGGAGGTTTATGGAAAAAAAAGAAGATCAACGTCCAAACATGAGAGTTATTTTCTAGTAACTAAAAAAAGTCTGGGACTGGGTGAGAACTCCCTGCCTTCAGAATTGAATCACTAGTGGTCAAGTATACATTTGGATATTGAAACTTTTTGAATTAGATTTAAGACTTTTGTTACTTTTAAAGGACAAAGGTAAAATCAGGAAGTGGGGGGGGCAGGCATAGCAAATCCCTTGCTTCTTGAGAAGTATTTGAAATTTTGATATTTTCCTTGAGGTGCCCATGACTTTAGGTACTTCACAATTGCTTCTTGGACACTGTTCTTGTCTGACTCCATGCTAAGTCCTGGACATCTGATGTGGATAAAGCAGGCATGGGCCTTCATGGAGATTGCATTTGAAAAGAGGAGAAGGAGCAAATGAATGCTCAAGTTAACAGACAACTAGAAACATTGATAATTCTGATAAGGGAATCTAATAAGGTGTTATACAAATGAGTGAGAGGGATGGATGTCAGATGGGGCGCTTCCTCTGAAGACAGATACTTATAACAGTCCTCCATGGGGAGAAAGTTCTTAAAGTCCAGGGGAAGGGGATCTTGTGAGATAACATTACCCAAGTAGAGCAAAAACTAGATCCTTGGGAAGGAGACGGCTAGGCACTGAGAAGTCAGTGTGACTAGTGTGAGTAGGGCCTGGTGACATGGGATAAGTCCCCAAACATTGATCCCAACATATAAAGCCTTGAAGGTAACATTTTGTATTTTAGTTCTTCTCCAGGGTCTAGTCCAATAAATCGAAGGAACTAGAAAAGGTCATATTGAGTGAGGTAACCCAGACTCAGAAAGGCAAATGTAACTCATTCTCTCTCATCTGAGGTTTCTAGCTTCAAATCTTAGATATAAGCATAGTCTTCATCACTCATCAAAGAAACTTTTCTTTGCAACCAATAGAGAACATTATAGAAAACTACAATCTATCAAAATCATAGTTGTGTGTTGATGGAGACGGCTCTTGTTCCCAGCCTCTCAGACATGAATAATCACATATAAATTGTATCAATTCCAACACAGCTTGGCCAATAGCTTAGGTTTTTCACTAACTAACTCTTACATCTTAAATTAACCCATTCCTACCATTTTGTATTTTATCACGAGGCTTGTGGTTTACTGGTAAGGCTCAGGGGCATCTGCCTCCTTCGACAGCTACATGGTGTCTCTCTGACTCTGCCTACTCTTTCTATATATCTCTGTTCAGGTTTCCCACCTGGCTATATTCTGCTCTGCCATAGGCCCAAAGCAGCTTCTTCATTAACTGATGGTGATAAAAAATATTCACAGCATACAGAGGGAAATCCCACATCTGTTGTGGAGCCCCACTCCATGTAAAATAGCCCCACACCTAAGGCTCAGGGATCATTGGGGAAGATGGATGGAAAGACTGTAAGAGCCAGAGGGTGAGAGAGTTTGCTGTGAGATTGTGTCTCCTAGGATTGTCAGAAAGTGCACTCATTATTCTCACCAACATGACTGCCTAAACACAAGCTGAATAAGAAGAATAGTAACAGACATGATAACATAGACAGGGGAAAGCCCAAAAAACTATAGGCAACTAAGTGGTGTGGGACAATTCTGTCAATCATGTTTTAAATAAACGCTGATTGGCCAGGCAGGAAGTATAGGCAGGAAAACCAGACAGGAAGTAGAGGTGGAGCAAGGAGAACAGGAGAAATTGGGAAGCAGGAAGCTTCCCTGCCATTCCTGCACAGTCCATCTATGAAGCAGGATGTAAGCTGCTCTCTGAGAAAAGGTACCGGCCATGTGGCTTGCATGGATGGGAACAATGGGTTACTATAAGTTACCGGAGCTGGTAGGAAGACTGAGCTAATGGGCCAATCAGTGTATAACCTAATATAGACTCTGTGTGACTTTCTTTGGGGCTCGCCGGCTGTGGGGTACTGGGCGGGACAGAAACCCCAACGAGCAGGACCCTCATGTTACAACTAAGGAGATGTAAGAATGGAAGAGATAGCCGGGCGGTCGTACACACCTTTAATCCCAGCACTCGGGAGGCAGAGGCAGGCAGATCTCTGTGAGTTCAAGACCAGCCTGGTTTACAAGAGCTAGTTCCAGGACAGGCTCCAAAGCTACAGAGAAACCCTGTCTTGAAAAACCAAAAAAAAAAAAAAGAATGGAAGAAATAGTTCTCCCCAGAGAAAAACACAAATAGTCATCCCTGAAAACATAATTACAAGTAACATTACTCAGTCTGAGCAGGTTCTCTTTATGTATATAGGAGGATATACATAAATATATATGTACACACACAAACACATATCAAACACATATGTATATATCTCACAGTCATTAAAGAAAAAGAGGCCATGATTTCAAAAGAGAGGAAATGACAAATGAAAGAGTATGGAGATAGGAAGGGGAATCATAATTATATTATAATCCCCAAAACTAAAAATTTTATTTATAAAAATAAGAGGATCTTCGGATGCAAGTTGTGAATGCTGGGATAGGTCTACTCCCCTGGGGCATTTCATGAAATTACATACATTACTCATTGTGCAATATGTTTATTTTGATTTCACAAAAGGTAAAAATATATTTTTATTTTGCATTGGTACACCTATTGAGAATTTAGTATTACATATAATTTTTTATTTGTTCAAAGACATACACACAAAATCATCACAATGTGTTGATAAAACACAATTCATTTTTTGGGAGTGGGAACAGGATTTCTCTGTGTAGCCCTGTTTGCCCTGTGACTCATTCTGCATACCAGGCTGGCCTCAAACTCAGAGATCTACCTGCCTCTGCCTCCCGAGTGAGTGCTGGGATTAAAGGCAAGCACCACCACTGCTCAACTTAAAACTTGGTGAATTTGGTAAATTAGGATGTGGTTTGCATATTAGAGATTCAAGTATATAATACTGGTAAGTACATCACTATATTTATTCTCCAACTAATAGACATTAACACACTGGAGTTTATTTTTAATAGATCAAAATGCTGATCCCAAGGGTAATGATATGAAAACTTCTGCTTTGGTAAGTATAATCACAAGACCTCTTAATGTGAAGGCATCCATGGATTAGAAATTTGAAGAAATATTGTGATATTGAATATTATTCCAAATAAACGTGAGCTTTCAAAAGCATATCGCCCAGTAAATTTTTAAAATGTGTATTGCTTGTCATTAACATTGTGTCTGGTCCCTCAATAGCCTCCAAGAAACACTTCTAAATGAAGAGATGAATGAATGGAGATGCCTACAGGGACTTCTGTTAATATTCTACCAAGGGTGTTATTACACAAGTAAGAAATAGAGCTTCTCAGTTGAAAGTGCTTCAAAACCATAAGGTTTGCTAGAATTTGGTGTGAATATCATTATTCTACCTTAAAGCTGTTATGGAATTATTTGGGTTGTAACCATCCAACATGAAGAGAAAAGTATTCAACAACCTCCTCCATTTATAATGTTAGGCAAGTCATGTGTGTAATTTCTGAGATATAGACTTCAGTGCATGAGAAAAGTTGAATGCATGTCGTGTATAATTTCCGAGACACAATTCTTAGTGCATGAGAAAAGTTAAATTGCAAAAGGGTGTAGTAGTTTTGGGATGGACCTCAGAAGCAAAGCAAAGGAAACACACACAAAAAGTCAAACTTATGTGTAGGAAAACATGATATGATATAAATGCTTCTTCAGAGAAAGCACCGATTGGTATCTAGTTTGGGGAACTCTTTCCTCATCTCTCTTCTTCCCTGCAATAGAATTTGATGTGAAAGTGGATTGGATTCCATGATAACTTCTTTCCACAAAGGAAGAAGTTGGGGACAAGTGCTCAGGGTTACCTGACATATGTTGTAACTCTTCCATCTTACCTTAAATTATTGCTTTCTGCTATTACCCTATGCCTTCTTCTCCATACTCATTCAGTGCTTCTGAAAATTCTCATTATCAGCCGGGCGGTGGTGGCGCACGCCTTTAATCCCAGCACTAGGGAGGCAGAGACAGGCGGATCTTTGTGAGTTCGAGACCAACCTGGTCTACAAGAGCTAGTTCCAGGACAGGCTCCAAAGCCACAGAGAAACCTAGTCTCGACAAACCCCCCCAAAAAAAAAAGAAAGAAAGAAAATTCTCATTATCTTAATCACCAACTCTTTTTTTTAGTGCATCCTTTTCTCTTCCTTTTTAAAATGGTTTACAATGGAAAACATACATTAAATAATTTCAATCCATATATTTTGCTCTCATGGAAAAACATTTATTTAGACTCTATCTGACCTAGGTTATTTCTAGATTCTAAGTCCATGGTTCAGTGCTCTGTACTATGATCCCAGTTCACAGTGACAGAGGTTTCCTGGATGTGAGCTTTTCTTGAAAATCAGATCCTCATGTCTGGCCCTTCAATCATAGTAATTCCAGTGGATGACCTGAGCCTGGCACTCTGACTCTTTCTATAGACTCTGGTCCTTTTGTCTCAACTATTTGCATGTTCTTTGAGTTCTATGCCTTGATTCTGAACCTTTTTTCTTACACTAAAGGTTTGTTTGTAAACTCCAAGCACTGTTCTGCCCATAAGACCTTGGATGTACTAGAATTTTAAATCCAGGATTTTCCCTTACTTTATTTTCAAAACTGTAAATGGAATGGACAACAGTACAATACAGTGAAGGGGGAACATTGCTCTTAAATCAAAAGACATGGAGTTTGAATGATATCTCCCTAGCAATTCTTAAAAATACGTTTCAAGGGTACTTAATTTCTTGATTTCTCATCTACCAAAAGGAGGCAATGGTAAATATTGAATTTATTTTGGAGAGAGGGACTAACTTAGATTTTGCTTAATTTTTTTCATGCCCAGATATCTATCCTCTCCCCCAAACATTAGTCCTTCCAAGATGTATATTAACTGGAGTGGTCACATTCCTGGGGAACAGTTTAGCATGTGGTTTACATGTGGGGTGGTTAACATTTGTTGACATACAATGGACTTTTGTGACCTCTACTGTTTTCCTTCCGTCTTCCTGTTACTTCTTGCTCTGGCAGTCAGGAGTCCAATTAGTTGTGCTTCTCATCTTCCATTCGTTCTCTGTGCTATTATTCAGTGTGTCTACTCTTTATCTTGATAAGTGGTAGCTGCTGGAAAGCCAAAGCTATTGGACTTTACTTGCACCTAGTTGGTAAGTCATGAGTCTCCAGTTGTTTTCAAGTTAGTTTTAATATAGCATCTAGTATTTGGTTACTGGGCACTAGATAAATTTAGTTGGCTATTCTGTTGGTGTAATAAATAACTAAGAAAGCAGTTTAAAAGGAGAAAAGATTTATTTGGGCTCCCAGTTTCAGCGATTTAAGAGAATGGGCAGTCAACTCTTGCTTTTGAGCCTTGAAGAAGCAGAAATTCATGGTGGAAAGGTGTGGCACAGCAAGGCTGCTTACCTTGTGGAGGCCACAGACCAAAACTGTAAACAGGAAGAGGTCACAGACACCGGAAAACCACCCAGGGACTCAGTTCCTCCAGCATGGTTTCTATTACCAGGTTTTAAAGGATATAAAAGTTATTAATTCTTCTGAGAATTATGAATTTATCAGTTAACCTACCTGTGAGTGATTGGATCCAATAGCATCGGACAAAGATAGTTGCTCATTACTTCCTATTTAAACCACAGCAAACACCAAAATAATAGTGTGATGTTTTCCTTTCAAGACTTGTTGTTTGGGTGTATTGCTTCCTTGTAGAACCTCAACTACCACTGGCATCAACATTGTCTGAGAGCATAAAAGAAAGTCAGAATGTTGGGCTGCGCCCAGAATTACCACTCCTTACTGTAGTAAGATTCCTGCATAGCAGCTAGGCATGGGACAATCTGAGAAACCCACACCCTTGCTGCCTGTGGTCTGTAACCTCCTAAAAGACAAGAAGTCTGTCACAGGTGGCATGCTCTCCAGGTTAACCTAGATGCTTCTTTGGTTGAGGTTTGTAGTTGTAAAGTTGTTCTTTTCTTTTTTCTTTTCTAAAGGAAAGGGGAATTAGCATACATTGCAGAAGCCAGTAGAAGGGAAGCAAAACTAGCCACAGGAGAGCCCATCTGAGGCAGGGTGCAGAAGTGGAGACAGACACAGAGTGCAGAGTGCTTGTCTTCTTAACGAACTAACTCATGATGTCATGATGGATATCTCTCCAGGGGACCCTTTGCTTCCACAAGGGAGGATACATAATTGAACTTATAGATCATCCATTCCCTCTGCTGCAAGATGTGTGAGCTCTGAGGGATAGATGCTTTATTAAACTTCCTAGTGAAATGGGCTTATCTAAGTGAGTGGGGTCATTTGATCGTATTCGTATTCATAGACTTAGACGGAATCAAATCAATGATTTAACATCCCTGAATCTTTCACTTGCATGGTGCTTAAATGTTACCCTCAGATTTTTACTTTGTTGCTTTCTCTTCTCTTTATTTTTTAAAACCTTTTCCTATTTTGGCAATGAACATGGAATTTATAGCTAGGAGCCTGAATTCACCCTTTAAATTACAAAATTCTCTGCTGCCTGCTTCCCCATCTGCCAAGGGGAGATAGTAGCATCCACTGCACAGGGCTGCCATTAAGATTAAACACATTGAAAGATATCGCAATGACCGATACTCTCTAGTGTGTTTCTTCCCTTCACCTCACATGTGCTGAGGTCATCCTTGAAGAAGTCTTCACTAGCTTCCTCCCAATCCCAACTTCATGTCACTCCTCTTTGCCTGCCATCTCCAGCACCCACTGCTTAGTAAACACTCTGTAGCACATCTCAGAGAGAGAATAAATGACCAGTTATGCCATGTGCTCCTCAGGTGAGGACCGAGGTCACTGCAGGAGGCCTAACACATCATTGACATAATACATTAAACTCATAGATGCCATGAGAAAATGGAATGGGGAAGTTTCTGGAGTTTTAGGCAGTTCCAGCTGACACAGTAGAGTCACTGTTATTACAGATGTGTCGAATCAATAACACTTTAAAAATTCATTTATTTTATATTTAAAAACTGCTCATTTTAACAGTGAAGAGGTAAGAGGATATTATCAAAGGAAAATTTTTGTGCCTACGTGAATTACATGTCATTTTTCAAAATAGACCCATTTCTGTTATTTCTTTTTCTCCCTCTTTTAGAAATGCATTTAATTCTCTTCCAGTGGTGTGAATTCATCTGGAAATCTATGACAATCAATTAAGTAAATGAGACAACAGAATGCTTGTAATTATGACAATCAAGCTATTTGAAACCCACCCTCTTTGGTCTGATACCCACACATCTTTAAGCAATATATTAATTAAACCTTGGGTAATTGTTATAATTAAAATCAAGCTTTATAATTTTTAAAAATCATTCAGAGAGAGAAAGGAACTAGTTTAAAAATACATGCAGCTGTTGATTTTCAACATAATTTGTAATCATGACCACATTGTCGTTTCTCTGGGTACATGAGGAGACAACACAAGCATGCTTGGTCCATGTGATTCCGTGTTTATCCATGCAGAGATTTCTGTGTCTAATACCTTTCACAGTGTTTATCTATCTCTCTAGATCAAAACTGGCCAGACTTTCTGATAATGGGTCAGATAATTAGTATTTTACACGTTGTAGGTTAAGATACCCAAACTGTAGATACATGAAAGTTCTTAAGACAGAAAGTACAGATGCATGCTTTTTGAATGGATGGAAATCAGAATATAATACAGCAGTGACTGTCATCTTTTAGAATACATCTACTACTGGAAAGAATAGACTTTCTACTGTTGGCATAATACATTGCACAGACTGTGTTCAGTCAAAGGATTTTCATTATGAAATCCTTTTTAGCTCACAGGAAGTGGGCTGGATGTAGTTCATAGACTGGTATGACTGCCTCCACCTTAGATTTGTGCTCTCAACTTTAGCACGTGTATGAGGCACCTAAAGTGTAAATTGCTAAGCACCATTCTCCAGTCTGTGGTACAACAAATGAATTTACATTTTTAATTTATCTGCAAATGAATAGAATTTTTCTGATCAGAGTACAAGATTCTTAATGGTGACTCTTTAAAAAGTCACACGGAATGCAAAACTGTATATTTTATGGTTTTACTGTTTATTCACATATTTCAGCTTAAATTTTTGCATTTGTAAAACTGGAGCTATAAGGAAAAAAGGGACTAAACAAATTTACATCTCCTTTAGAAAGTTAAGACATGTTTAGCTGGATCGAAATGAATAATAATATAAAAACTCCTTTTATTTCTTAACTAGCTCTTAGTCCCTTGCTTACAGTTAGTAATTAGGCATCAGCATCTACCCATCTGTGTTGGAATAATTTTTCCGTTTAAAAACTCTTGAAGCTATATGTGATATTCCTCAGCAGATATATGAGTGAAATATTAAATGATATTTTTTTTTCTTGGATTTAACCTGCCCTGACTTGCTCAGCAGGTTCTCAACAGAATGCCCCTCTGCAGGTAGAATTTTCAATACACATGCTTAGTAGTCCAGTAAAAACACTTCTCTGAAGCCAATGAGAAGCAAGTGAGAAGCATGTCTCCTCTATGCAGGAGTAGTCCATGGCTTATTCAATGGACCAAAAAGCCTCCAAGGTGGAGGAACTCTGAATTGTTTTAACCATTGTCTACATTGAAACTGTTAGGAACATTATAGCTAGCTACTGGCAACTATTGCTTTTGGAACTTCTTCAGCCAATAGCCTTGAAGATACTGGCCCACTTTGGGCATGGTCACATGCGCTATAAATGCAGATGAAAAGTATGCTCAGGCCTCATGGCTGCTGAATTCGGTTCCAGTTTCCAGCGCATGCAGAGGGCAGCAGTTTGCTACTATTTCTGTGAGTTTATTCCCTAATAAGTAAACGTTTATTATACTACATTCTGGGCTATTTTGGAACTCTTTTGTACACAAACAAATTAGCACCCAAAGTGGGCTGAGTCAAGGCCATTGCCGGGCCCTGCCCAGACCCCCGTCTGTCGCCTTCTCCAACCCTACACAGCTGAACTACCCCCCTGGCACGCAGGTGCATACAGTTAGACTTGGTAGGCCACCACGGTGACTATGCAATTTCCCACAGCAGCCCGCTGCACCTGTGTGACTTGGTTTCACCTACTACTGCCTGCTATTTCTGCTATAATTCCTGCATGGCTCCTCTGGCTTCTGCTAGGCCTACGCTGATGAGGCCAAGCTCTGACTCTGGAAGCGGAGGCTCTAACCCTGTACGTGGAGCACAGGCTTGCTATCCCAGTTCAAATCCACGAATGTCCAGCTCAAATTCTGGCCAGTAACCTCGCGGCTCAGAAATGCCTGCAAGCTCTGGGTTTCTTGATCTCTGCCCAACTCAAACCTTCTCAGTATGTGCCTATGCTTCTTTTATGTATTTAAATAATTTTGTTAGTAATGTTAAGTCTCAGGTACTATTTCTGACCTGTCTTTCTTCCCCAACAGCGCCACCTGTTGGCCAATTAAAGATTATTACACCTACAACAACTTTCTGAAAATTATGACAGAGGTAACTTAATTTGATAAATAAATAAATAAATTTGAAAAGTGTAAACCAACCCCAAGACAATTTAAGACAATATCACCATACAGGACTTTAGCGACCTTTTTGTTTCTGCTATGAATAGAATTTTCAAAGAGCTATATGGCCTAACTTGTACCTATATTTTTGTGGCCATGGTAGCTATTAGCCTTGTTCTTCATACTATATCCTTAAAGAAATGGTTTGATAACAGAATCAATAATAACAAACTTTTAGGAAGGATGTAGTATTTAACTGAAAGAATTCATACTATTGAATATGATAATCTTAATTTGACTGACAAAATTCAATCCATGTCAATGGGTTATGAAACCTTACAAAATGATACTGAGAGATTATTTGAAAGGATTCAAACTGTTGATATTGACAGTCAAAATATGTTAAGAAGTTATGTCAAGCTAGCAGATAGAACGTCTCCAAGAAGGGAATCTATATGCCATCTAAGTAGTATCTAAAGATGAAAAGATATCATTAGTGGAAAAATTTTAAACCTTGTAATCACATTGCAGAATAAGAACCAGAAGTTAATTGATTTGAGAAAATCATTAGAAATATTCACAGGTCAAGAGATTCAGGCTTTACAAAAGACAGTGATAAAAAGATTTTAATTGGTTGAGGAAATTGTCAGAAATAATAAGCAAGGAAAGGAGTATAATTGTCAGAAATGATAAGCAAGAAGAGGCAAAGGATTTAGTATTACCACTACTTCTCAGAGTCAGAGATGACTTGCCAAGAGTTTTAGCTACTTATCCTGTTATTAACTCTGAGAAGCCAGCAAATACTTAATATCAAAACAGATAGACAGAATGTAAATGGAAACCTATAGGTATGAAAGATCTAAAAGAAACTAAGGAAGCAATTGTATCTTATGGCATGCATTAACCATTTGTTAGGGAGATGGTAAAGACATGGGCTTCAAGCCATAGAGTTACTCCACATAAGTAACTTCAATTAGACTTAGCGGTGCTAAAAGATGGGCCACAGTTACAGTGGAAGTGCTACTGGAAAGAGGAGGCTAAAGTCCTGGAACATCAAAGTAGTGTTAATGGATTTGAGGCCTCCCAAGATCAAACAGCAAGGGCTGTTATGCTGATTCACAGAGTCAAACAATTTACAATGAACACATCTTGTCTCTATGTCACACAGCAGCCTTGGATGCTTGGGACAAGATTCAAGAATTAAGAAGAATTGAATCATAGGCCCAAGAGAATCCTTTAGTGACTTTTTACAAATATTAGCAAAAGTTGTATGAATAGATATAATAGATTCAGAAGCTAGACAAGTACTTATTAAATCTCTGGCTTTTGAAAATACCAACTTAGAATGCAAAAAAGATACTTTGGCCTTTAAAGGTCAAATCAGCACCAGTGGATGAATAGATCCTTCATATAGTCAATGTTGAGTGATTTGACTATAATACTGAGGCTTTGGTAGGAAAATCAATTTCCAAAAGTATGAAGAGACATGAAATACCAAATGTTTTAATTGGGGTAGAATAAGATATCTGAGAAGGGGTTGTAGATGAGGTGTTCCTAAAAATAATGTTTCCTTTCAAAATGACACAAATAGGTCTCAATCTTCTGGATTATGTAGAAGATATGGCAAAGGCCAACATTGGACCAATGAAAGTAGATCAACGAGAGACAAACAAGGCAACCTGTCATCATTTGGAAACTGCTTGGGGGCCTCTCACAGGTCTCCAGGCCAAACATGGTCCAGTAATTTCCAGTCACTATGAAAAACTCGCTTCCCCCCAAAAATTGAAAAATCCAGTGCCTGCTGTAAAAGCCCATATTGCTCTGGATGATAGAATAAACATGGGGGATAAATCAAAAATTCCAATACCAAATAGAAAACATATATTTTGGCAGACTTCTATAAATGATCAGAGACAGAAGCTGAGAATACCAATAAATAACATTGTAATTGAAGGATAACTGGACATGGGTACAGATGTGACTATTATAACTCCAAAATCTTAGCATTTGAATTTGCCACTTCAGGAGGCAGATGTTCAATTCCTAGGAATTGGAACCGTATCTCAAGTAAAACAAAGCACAACATGGATGTAGTGTACAGGGACAAAAGGACAGAGAGAAAGGCTGAGGCCATATGTGGCTAATATAGCAGTGAATCCTATGGGGGTCATGATCTATTGCCACAATGGAATACCCAGAATAACATTCCTGCAGTCTTAGAAATGAAGAATAAACCACCTCATGTTTCAGGGAAGAAAATTATAAGGTACTATAAAAACAGTCACTAACCATTCAGACTTACAAAAACACAAAACAACTAACAAACTTTCAGAGGTACCAATGGCCCTACCTTTAAAATGGTTAACTAAGAAACCTATATGGTTTAAACAATGACCTTTAACAAAGGAGAAACCTCAGTCTTTAGAACAGCTGATACAGGAGCAACTAGATGCTCACCATATTGAAGAATTTACCACCCTTGGCATTCTCCTGTATTTGTTATTAAAAAGAAATCTGGAAAGTGGAGAGGGTGACAGATCTAAGAGCTGTTAATAAGGGATTCAACCAATAGGCTCTCTATAATCTGGGATTCCTTTGCCTTCCCAATTGCCAAGGATGGCCTCTTATAGTTATTGATTTAAAAGATTGTTTCTTTACTATACCTTTACAAGAAAAAGACAGAAAAATTTGCCTTCACAGTGCCTACTTATAATAATTCTCAGGCTACTATAAGATATCAATTGTGGGTCCTCCCACAGGGAATATTAAATAGTCTCACCCTGTGCCAATATTTTGTAAGTCAGCCATTGGAAATAATATGTAAGCAATTTCTTTAATGTATATAGTTTACCATTACATGTATGACATTTTGCTATATGTTTCAAGTGTAGATGCTTTAGAAAGAATGTTTGAAGAATGTTTTGCCTACTTGGGGATTACAAATTACTTCTGAAAAAATACAAAGAGGAGATTTTTATCAATTACTAGGTTATAAAATAGGTTTATAAAAATTAGGACACAAAAAAGCACAAATTAGGAGAGATAAATTGCAGACTCTTAATGATTTCCAAAGATTGCTAGGAGACATTTCCAATCTATGGTCCACTTCTGGTATAACACATGATCAAATAATCTATTTAAACAAAAACTTAGATGGTGCAAAGACTTAAATAGTATCCGGGAATTAACAACTGAAGCTGAGAAAAAATTGACCTAGATTGAAGAAGAAATTACAGGAGACATGTGGATCTGAATCTTACCTGCATTCTGGTCATATTACCCTCCAAATATTACCCTACTGAAATTTTAATGCAGAGGAAAGATACTATCTTAGAATGGATCTTTTTACCACATAAACTGAGTAAAAAATTAAAATCTTATGTGGAAAAGATTTCTGAATATATTATAAAGGGAAAATTTAGACTTTGTTGATTAGCAGAAATAGACCCAGCAGAAATTATAGTACCTTTTACTAATGATAAAATTAAAAAAAATTATGGGAAGACAATGAACCCTTGAAAAGAACTTATACTAATTATTTGGGGAGAGATTAATAACAAATATCCCAAAAGGGATAATATTAACCTTATAAATAAAGCTAATTGTATCCTTCCTTGTATTGTATGTGACATACCAATAACTGGAACCCCTACATTCTATACTGAGGCAAATAAATCAGGAATGGTAGATTACAAATCTGAAGATTTAATTTAAGTGGAAAAAAATCTTTATGATTCTGTCCAACAGTCAGAATTATATGCTACTCTCATGGTATTAAGAGATTTCAAAGAACCTCTCAATATAGTTACTGATTTAGAATAGGCAGGAAGAGTTGTCTTGCATAGTAAAACTGCTGAATTTATATCAGCTGATACAGAATTGACCCCATTATTTATTAAGGTTCATGAAATAGTCAGAAATAAGCTTTGTTCCATATATATAACACACATATGATCCTATGCAGGTCTGCCAGGTCTTCTAGCACAAGGTAATGCAGAAATTGATAAATTATTGATTAGAAATATTCTGAAGGCTCAGAATTTCATAAAAAACCATCATGTCAATAGCAAAGGTTTAAAAAATAAAATTTCTATTACATGGCAACAAGCTAAGGAGATTATAAGAAGATGTCCTACTTGTTCTTTATATAACCAAACTCCACTACCTCAAAGGAGTAAAACCTTGAACATGGATGTGTTCCACTTTTCAAAATTTGGAAAATTAAAATATGTACAACACACCATTGACATCTATTCATGTTTTCAATGGGCAACTCCTTTGAGCTCAGAAAAGGCTGATTCAGTAAAAGCACATTTATTAGACGTTATGGCCATCATGGGTATACCCACACAAATAAAGACAGACAATGGTCCAGCACATGTCTCTAAGAGAATGAAACAGATTTTTCCTTCTTATAATATAAAGCATATTACAGGTATACCACATACTCCTACAGGCCAGGCAGTTATAGAAAGATCAAATTGAACTATAAAGATATGCAAAACAAACAAAAAGGGATAAAAAATAACCCCAGAAATAGATTGCATAATGCTTTATTAACCTTGAATTTTCTTAATGCCAATGAGAAAGGAACAATGACAGCAGAGAGACGCTGGATAATAGGAAAAACTTCTGAATTAAATCAGTTGGTGTATTTCAAGGATGTGTTGACCTCAGAATGGAAACTAAGAGATGTATTACATTGGGGAAGGGGTGTTGCTCTTATTTCCACAGGAGAAGAAAAGCTATAAATACCATCAAAATTAATAAAGATTCAGTTTGAAAAGGAGAAACCACTTGATAAAGAGAAATGACAGCTTATCCACAGAGGTGACAATCCTACAGGTGTAAGGAAACCTTGTAAGGTATGGAGCACAGTTCTTTTCTCGTCTTTTCAGGAAAACATCTATCTTCAAAAAGTCGGGAGAGCTTGGACATCTGGATGTCTAAAGAGGAAAATAGTTATCCAGAAACAATCACCAAGCAAAGAGAAGTATGACTTATGGTACCAATATCCTGTGCAGGGTAAAATTTCATTACCTAAACATACATATCTTTCTACTTCTCACTATAATGATAGCCACAACTCACTTAAAAATCAATGCTGACTTTGGAGTTTGACAGTGGCTATCCTTCTCTAAATCCAAGCATGTTATGGAAAGAAAAAATTCAGAGTTTCTGTCTCATATCTGAAGCCACCTGGTATGCGACAGAAGTAAAATAAAATTTAGGGACTTAGTATTATCAAAACTCTGCTTTCAAAAAAATTTTACTTCACTCCATACCTATTTTTGTCTCTATGGTAGCTTTTACATATATATTCATATATGTCTATATGAATAATGTTTAAGTTTTCTACAATGAACAATAAATTTTCCTGCAGTAATCTCTGAGGTTTCCAGGAAGAAGATGAGGTCCCACAACAAGAATTCCCCCTGTTGATATGATGCCATTATGCTGATAGCACCACTTTAAGATTGGTTTTGGGTTACAAACTCCTCAAAATGATTCCAACTTGGCTAGCAGAGATGGTACATCTTCTTACAATGCTCTTGCTGGAATTTCAAATAAGAACTTCAGGAAAACCCTGAGACTATCTGTAATTATACCAGACAGAAATCTTGAAACTTAACCATCATTTTAATTTTTATAGGATCCCATAGAAATAACATTGCCCCCATGACAGCTGGAAGGAATTCTAGAAAATGACATCTCCTCTCCCAACAAAGTTTTTCTCAGGGCTAGAAACATTATTAGGGGTTGGGTTACAATTGGTATAGGGTTAGGGTTGGAAATGAAGTAGGCTCAGGGATCTCTCTTTAAAAAAAAGGAAATGGGTGGGGTGGGATAATAGGTAGATTAGTGTGAGTTTACTCACACTAATAATAATAGTGAGTTATAGTGAGAATACTTGTGAGCTATTCTTTATAGACAATTTTCATTGGTATAGATTTTTATATATTGATACAAATTCAAATTATATTTGTTATATTGAATATGCTCCTATTTCTCTTTATATATCTGTGCACATATGCAAAGTTATTTTATCACATTGTATGCATGCATTTTTCTACCTCTGCTTAAGATATTTTATATATTGATGCAATTTTAGGATATATCTATTATATTGCACTACATATTTCTATCTCTGGTCAAATACTTATACATTGTTTACATTTTGAAGTTACTGTCCTCATTTGCTGCACATTTCTTTAAAGATTGCTTAATTTTTAATGCAAAGCCTTAGTCTTTAAATTATATAGGTATTAAGAATTACTGGTCAATAATCATCCATGTTTGTCATATTTATAGTTAGACTAATCAGGTTCTTTAGATGCATTCCGCATAGATAGGCAATCTTCAAACACTTCAAAGAACTGTAGAATATGGCATTTAAGTAACTTAGGATTCTGTTGACATAAGGCATGATTGCTCCTAGCAGTCCTGGTCTGTTCCTGAGAGAATTTTGGGCACTGAAGATACTCCATTTGGAGCTTGTTTCCTTCTTGGCAAAACTCGCATTTGGGCAAAGAACTGCCCCTATCTTGACTACTGACAAAATGCACAGTGTCCAGACTGGGCAAGCAGGATACAAGCAAAAAGACTGCCAAGACAGCTTAAGACAGTTTTTAAAGTTTTCTTGACTCTGAAAATGGTCTGCCAATTACTCTAAGCCTTAGCCAAAGTCAATTTCCCCAACATTGCAAACTTTGGGTGATTGCCCAGGTAGCCAGTTGTCTCTCCTTTCTTTTGGAAGTTGCTTGATTGTACTTTCCCTTCTCAGGTCTTTGATGGAGTTCAAAACTAGATAGTCATAGTTACTTTCCTCTCTTGTCTTAACCAAGCCACTTTTATTATAAGACTTAGACTCCTTAGGCTAGGATAACTATTGAAACCTTTAGCAGATGTATCTTGTTTGATGTTGTTGATGCTGGTTGTAATTCTAATTTTTATGTATGTTTTTGTCTCTTCTTTTCCCTGGGCAATACTTGATATTTTTTCTTATTGTATATAGTTTTGTATTATGCTTAGAACTCCTTTATATAGATAAAGGGGGAGGTGCTGAGGGAACTCCTTCAGCCAATAGCCTTTAGGATACCAGTCCACTTTGGGTGTGTTCTCATGTACTGTAAATACAGATGAAAAGCATGGACAGGCCTCTTGGCTGCAGGATTCCATTTCGGTTCCCAGTGCATACAGAGGACTGTGATTTGCTATTTCTGTGAGTTTATCCCCTAATAAATACACCTTTGTTATATTCTATTCTGGGCTATTTTGGAACTCTTTTGTATGCCAACAAACTATTCTCAACAATCACATCTCCCCAAAGAGAGCCATGCAAAAGAAGCAGAAGAAAATGGGATGAGTTCTTCTTTTGTTTATTTGTCCCAGGAATTAAAAAAAAATCAGCTTTATGAAACCATGATCTTCCCCTTGACAAATGAGTCTATACATTAGCATGGTGCTTTCAACCAACAGTTTACATTTCAAGAGGAAGTTAAAGAAAGTGATGAGAAAACAGCGCTGTCTATTTGTCACATGTTGTAACACTGATACAAAAAAATAGTATTCTGATTAGCAGCTTGATTGGCAACCCATGTAACCCTAAATAGTACTACAAACCCAGAGAGTGCACTTTAACACACAGTTACTTTTGGCAAAACCATATGTACAATTTTGAACAAATAAATACATAAATACAATCATTCATATATAACAATATACCTAAAGGTCAATTATCATCAAGCGCGTCTAGTAAATTATTTCTTCCATTCACAAGTTACCTGTTGCTTATAAAAAAGTATCTTCACCTTTACAGAAATGATACAATCAATTCCTCCACATATTAGGAAAGTAGAAAATGATTTCCAGATGCTGTACATAAATATTCCATTGTCTTTTGTTAGAAGAAATTTGATTGAAAAACTCCTTCCTTGGCTTCTCTGTAAAGAGTTCGTTTTCCCTCCATTTCTCATCACATAAGGGGTTTTGTTCTCCCGTATTTAATCAATATTCAAATCAAAAATGATCTTCACGTTTTGAAGCTGGTTATTTAAAAGTACATCGTTACATTTTTGTATAGTGAAACTGTTCCAAGAAGACAGAAAGCCACATAAATGAGGCGCCAAACAAAAAGCATTTTTTCCTCTAAGAAATAAATGAAGAAAAAGAAGATTATAGATGCTAATGTCATCTAGTACATAATGAAGAAATAACGGAGAGTTAGACAGTGTTCACAAAATTCTTTGAGTGACTTCTGGTTCAATAGTGCCATCATTATTTTCACTCTATTATTGCAGTGCTGAGGACTGAACCCAGAGCCCTTTATACACTAGGCAAGTGCTTACCACTGAGTTACACCCCCAGCCCCAGAATACTGTCATTCTTATGATTTTTTCTCAAATAAATTGTAAGAATGGCTTAATAAATAACCTTGACAATAATTTGACCAGTTTCTTGTCATAGAACTAACAAAAGTAGAAAATTAGAGCTTTTCCTTGATAAGTTAAACATCTTTTTTGAACATCCAAAAAACAAAGAGCAAACATGCTTAAGGCTACTGAGATACTGGACAAATGGCCTCATCAACTTCCATGCAGAGGAAAATGTTACACATCAAGCAGATTCCAGCTGTACATACACTCGAAGTGAAGAAAAAAACCTCTTTTAAAATATGTACATGTAATCATTGATGTCTATTTACATGTTTGTCATATGGGCACTATGTAGCAGAACAAAGTTAAGAAATAGTTCTTTAAGACATGGTTTTGTTCCTTTTCAAGACTAGGGCTCTGTCCATATTCCACACATAGGTATAAGACGATTCATAGGTGTACACACATGGTTACTATGATGTGAGACTCTTTGACATGAAAAGTGACTTGGCTGGGCACGGGGTAGATGCAAGGCCATAGTAAGAGACAGAGACTGCATTCTGCTGTGTAACTGGGAGGCGATGAGGCTTTCCCACTGACTGGAGCTCACAATGGTTAAGGCTAAATGATGGGAGGGTGGCTCAACTTAACCCTGCTTCACCTCTTCCCTGAACCCATGACACTGCTCAGTGATCAAATCAAATTAAAGGGTGGGATGACCTGTGTCATTTAGTACTTTGGAATTAATGAGAGGTATGGTGTTTCCTAGCAAGGGCTGATGAGATTATAGGGGCTCCATTTATTCCTTTTGTCTCCCTATCACTACCGCCATCAGCTTTTATGTGAATATTCCAGACGTCAAGGTGCAAATAAAATAGATAAAAGGAATACTTTCAGCTGCGGGGCTTTCTTTGCATGACAACGATGAGTTCCCTAATGAATGATAGATGTGTTGAGTGCTTATTCCTCTTCTAAGGAGTAGATTAGCTCTACTCATCTTAAGGAATTTTAAGAATACATGGCAAAGGATTCCTATGATTTAAGTGCTCAGGATGCAGTTTGCAAAGCAAATGTCAAGCTCCTCCCAAAGCAAAGCAAATGCATTTTCAACATTCTGGGATACCAAGGCAACACACTGGAGTGACAAATTCGTCACCCAAATTGGAAACATGGCAGAGAAATTGAAGCTTCCACGATCAGCTAATTTATAACCAAGGAAATATCAAGTCTTGGAAGAATCAGGTACACTGAGAGTTCACAGTCAATCTTTATTTGGGTAAATTGTTATATTAAGATGATGTTACCACAACTGATGACCATCTTTATAATTACCGTAATAATTTTAGCATTTATCATAATGCATGATACATGGCATTACGTAGCACCTTTTAAACTAAAGATCTCAAAATACTTATTAGCAAACGTGATTCGCTCTCACAGTACCTGTGAGGTAGATTTTTTTTTCTTTTTAGCCATTTTGCAGGTGAGCATACAGAAGGACATCATAAACGAGACGCCTGTTCATATGGTCCATGTAAGTTTGTGGCATCAGTGGGATCTGAACTCAGGCTTCCCCGTTCTTCCTTCCCTTGGATCTCAGCCACGGAACCTCCAGAACATCTCAGAACAACTCTGCTGCTAAAAGTACTTAAACGCTTTAGATGCCATGAGCATATTACATTTTTTTTGAGCAGGGCCACATCTTTCAACAACACTGGTACTTGTTAAAGATTTTCTCACATGCTTTGCAAACATGTGAAAGGGGCATTGTACACCATTGCTAAGCTTATGCTAGTTAGAATGGATGCCTAAATTCACATTTTATCAACTGCTATGCATTGTTTCTGGGCCTCCTACTACTTATTTTCTACACATGGAGACATATACCTGCCTGATCAAAAAACTGTAAAATGCACTTAAAGCCATTATATGGAGAGAAGCAGGTGACAGTACTACATTTGGCAGTCTCCTCGGTGGCACCATGTAATATTTGTTCTGAAAAAAAAAATGTGTTTATTTGCTTACTTGAAGTAGCATTTTATGTACATCCCACCTGTTGGCCAGATTTAATCCTTGAAAGTATAAGCCTATGTGTTTTCTATTCATACAGAATAATTGATTCTCAGGTTTCAATTCCCATCTGTTTTATCACAGTCTCCCTATCAGGGATAAGACAAAATCAATTATTGTTAGAATCACGAATTCTGTACACATTCCGTGGCAATATATGCAAAAATCCAAAGTGACAATAACACGCAGCATTAAAAATCACATCCAGTGTGTCTTCCTGACTATGACTCTTTTCTGGCTTGTTTTTTATTTCCCTAAAGAGTTACTATTTATTTTTGCAGCAATGATATGAAGACCTTAGTGTGAATTTCCATTTCCTGACCCAGATTTTGATCTCAGATGCGCAGTGCACCAATCCTAGCAGTTATTTAGAGTCACTTTTTGAAACAAATGACAATGTCTTAGGACCTGAGAATGAAATCTGGCCCTCTTAACGCACTTACTGTTTCCATGACTGAGCCCAATACTTGTAAATTAGTGATCCAAGGAAGGAACCAGGAACAGGAAGCAAAGACTTTACAAAACCCCTTCCAGTTCATTTTCCCTTGCTGACACCCGCAAAATACCAACACCTTAGTCTCCATTTCTTAGAAAGGAAACGTATGTACATCAATAAAAACCCTAGCATCTGAGATGCTTCTTGCTTGACATGTCGTTCCAGATCCTGTGCATTTCTTCTGGAGAGATCTGGTGGACGGTGATGACGCGGCGGTACCTACACAAACTGTAGGCCATTTTCCAGTGGTTGAAGCCGCTATTCTGGAAAGGGTGTATGCCTAGCTTGCGAAGACACAGTCCCACGTACACATCTTCAAGGTGGAGCAGCCTGGTATGGAGGGAGGTCTTGTAAATGAGTTCAGCCACATCAGCGGAAAAGATATAGCCAGTTCCTGAACAGAATGGCGGGTAGTTGCTGTCAGGGTACAAATCCCGAGGCATATACCACTTACTGCGGACATCCCGGATCGGCCCACCATTGATGACGTAACCAGTAAAATACCTTCTTCTCGGCTTGGTGGAGGGTTTCAGGAGTTTATAAATGAGGTTGTCCATGTTTACAAAAATGTCACTGTCCGTCTTCATGACATACTTGGCCTTTGAACAGAAAGTGGCGACCCATCTCATCCCCATTAAGGTTTTGAGGGTGAGGTTGTGATAAGAGTCAATGAAGTCCTCCACGATGATGTCATGGAAGATCTGACTCTCTTGCTCCACCATCTGGTTCAGAACAGGATCAGCATTTTTGCCCAGGAGGAAAAGAGTGGCTATCTTGATCCCTTTGAAGTTGTTCTCGTCCCCCCATGTCTCCCGGATGGCCTGGCGGGCGTCAAATTCCTTGTGTGTGGTGCTAATGAGGATCACAAGGAAAGGAATGTTTTTCTCACATTTGTTGGGCTCATTTATCAGAAACTCAAAAGAGTGGGGGTTTATAGGTCGAGTTCTTATGTTGCCAAAGGTGAAGTTTTTCCTGGCAACTGTTAGGTGACTGAATGGCTTCGAGCCAGTGTAGGAAGAAGTAGGTCGCGTGATGCTCAAGTACCAGAGAGCGCTGGCCCAGCACACAACGGTCAAAACATAGAGGCAGGAGACCTTTGAAGCCATGGTCTTGAGAGCACGTCTAGTGCAAGTGCTGAAGAACACGTCTTTTGGGCAAGAGCTTCGCGTCCTTTCGCAAAGGCAGCATATTACTCAGCAGTCTGTGAATTCTGCAGGAGAGGAGTCGGCTGCTAGGGGTCCCTGCGCCTTAGCTGTGCTGTGGCATCGCGGCATTCACTTCTCTTTCCTTCCACCTTGATGGGCACTCCATGTCTCAGAAATTGTCCTCGGAACTCTGCAAAATCAATAAAGCACAGTTGTGTTCAAGTTTACTTAGCCATGTTCATATTCTTGAATAAATACAATAAAGGCATAAGAATTTTGTGATGACAAAAATAAACATGGTCATTCATTTCCATAAGCTTTGAAAAACCTCTGACATAACTTCCTAGCTTCTCCTGTGGCATGAACAGAAATTGTTTATGCAGATTCATGTTCAATACATGAATACATTGACCATGAGCATGAGGTAGCTAGGGAGTAGACCTAACACTAGTAACTTCCTGAAAGGAATCTCCTTATTTAGAAGAGGCTATCAATGCATTTAGCCACTGCTTGGCTTCTCAAAACTTTCAGAAAATGTCACATACCATTCTTCTAGTTGTCAAACTTTGAGCTTCTAGTTGCTTGATTTTGATAAAGAAATCAGCTCTTAACATTGCTTTGCTTTCTCCCATTGTGCATTTGGAAATGTCTTGATCACGAACCACAAACCTTTGCTAGTACTCTGCTTTCTTGGCTCAGGCAGGAAGAACTGCTGCCTGGTCCTGATCTGGCACTGGGCACAGCTCTTACCACATAATTCTGTTTTCTCCAAGGCTTTGGAAAATGTTCTTACTACTTGTTATGGCTGGGTATAACGTATTTCCCAAGAAACACTCATTTTTTGAAAGTTAGGCCCTTGGCACATGGCACTCTTTTGGGAGATGGTAAAATTTCAAAGATGGAGGAAGGAGGTCCCAAGAGTCATATCTTTGAGCATACACCTGATCTCTGATTCCTTCCTCACTGCCTGCTTCCTTTCTTCCATGAAGGGAACAGCTTCCATATCCCCATTCTCCCTACCACCAAGCTCTTCTTTCTCACTGTTAGGTATCTTAAGCATTAGTAGGCTTGGAGAACACTGAGTGCCCCACCCCCATAATGAACAACCAAGAAAAAAAAAAGACTGTAATTTCATAACTCTGATCAGCAGAATGGTACCATAGTCTTATATATCACTATGGGAAGACATATGCCTTGTTAAACTGCCTGAGATTTCATTAGTAGACAACTTTTTAAATTTGACTGCAGGAATCTTAAATATTGTGCATACTGCATTTCAGAGGGCCTTTTGATAAAGAAAAAAGAGAAAGAGAGAGAGACAGAGAGAAGGAGGAGGTGGAAGATGAGGAGGAGGAGGAGGAGGAGGAGGAGAGATCATTGCCCCCTTCTGTAAGAGTCAATCCAAATGTTCTGCCAACTACTTGAATGCTTAGGACAAAGTCTCTCAGTAGAGATGTTTGTTCCAAAAACTTTAGAGCTGGTATAAACCTTTCCTAAAAATCTAGACTGATACAATGGTCCCTGTGACCATTACTCACCCTCTCCGTTCAGTCTGTGCTCTGCTCTTCTGTGCAACAAGTCCTATCTATCCTTTGTACTCTGCTCCATGTGTCTTGACTGAATACTTTCAACTCTGGTCTCATGGTCTAAAATGAGCAAAAACCCAAGGAACATGAAGCCAAACTTGGGAAACTGTAAGCCAAAATAAACCTTTCTTCTTTGTATGTTTTCTCTGAAGTACTTTGGTTATAGTTACATGAAAATAGCCAACACATGGAAACTACCAACTCACCATCCTGGTTATGATGATTTTCGAGTTGTTCTAACAGTACAGGATTTTCAGTTTTCAATGTCCCTATATATTTTCCCTGAGAAAATTACACTGGACTTATTCATTCATTCATTCAATAATTTTTTTTACTGATATGTGGTTATACATATTGGATAAGTATAATGTGAAGGACAATTGGGTTTAAAGTC
>JAQHUG010000090.1:3035855-3057845 GCA_028555095.1 Dicrostonyx torquatus | reverse complement strand
GTGCAATTGTTTGTTTACTTCTCCTCTCTCACTTTTCTCATCCTCAATCTGCCCTCATAACTTAACAATTGATTGTTCTTCAGGCTGATTGTTTACTCTGTCAATTGGGAAGATGACTCAATCAATAGGCTAATTTTCTCAATTGCTCTTAACTATGCCTCTTTGATAAGCTGTGACCTCTATAATGCCAAAGATTTTATCTGACTTCCTCCCCATGCTTATGATCCTCATAATTATATTTATCACTATACTTTACCATAATAATGTAGTGCAAGAAATATTGTAACTGATGAATATGTAATTGAGTAACTGGTTTCCAGATAGCCATAAATAGTATGCTGTTGTCCAATAGTGGCATCAAGAGTCCTTTGCTGAGATAATAAATGTAAAAAATAGTAAATGTAAAGAAATTGTATCTTAAAGAAAATATTCCAGTGATATTGAAAAATACCTGTGAGGCATTTTATTTTTTTGTGTATATGATATCTTTTCCATTTCAAGAAAATTTCTGTCTCTGAATTAATTCCTGCTTCCTAGTGGGAATTAGTAAACACACACACACACACACACACACACACACACACACACACACACGTACATACAAGAGAAATACATATAATATAGAGCCTGAACTTTTTCTGAACCTTTTTTCAGCTTTTGACAGGTTGTCAACTGTAGGATTCTTGAATTATTCTATTCTGAATTTCTTTGTGAACTGGTTTTTATAAATTATCTGCCTTGCTATTGTGGTGGGTCACTTGAGATTCCACCCATCTTGTCCAGCTACAGCAGCAGCGTGTGTAAATTGGATCTCTAAGGAGTGATAAAGAGATGCAAATGGTGCTTTCTACCTTGGCTTCCCACACCACAGCCATGATTTGCAATCCCTGCTTGACTGTGTTTTCTCTGAAGTCCCCTCACAAGGTGCTTTCCCTCATGTCACATCCAAACTGCCCAGAAGGGTGTCTACATTGAGAAGTTTGGAGATGATGGGATGAATCTTTATGGCCAAGATTGCCTTTCCATAAGGACTCTTCAGAGCTATTGTTAAGTTGGTTAGAATACACTTGAAATTTTATTTACAGGGCCATTTACTGCCAGATTCAAGAGGATAAATTGGATTTGGGGATAATAGGGATAAGGTGAAAATAGCCCTTTAAGACCTGGAAATTTTTCAAGGCATGACGCAACTGTACAAATGGACTGCATGGTCCGTGTGGATCCCAGAAGATGGATGGAAAAGTGCCCTTGCCTAGGCCTCTCTGGGGAGCCCTAGCACATGGCTCCTGGAACAAACAAAAGATCTCAGAATTGGTGCAGGACAATTCTGTATCCTGTCAACCATGTTTTAAATAAATGCTGATTGGCCAGGTAGAAAGTATAGGCGGGTCAACCAGACAGGAAGTAGAGGCAGAGCGAGGAGAAAGTGTGGGAAGCAGGAAGCTTCCCTAGCATTCCTGCGCAGATCTCCAAGGAAGCAGCATGTGTCCCTGTCCCAGCAGAGAAAAGGTATCGGCCATGTGCCTGGCATGGATGGGAACAATGGGTTAATATAACTTATGGGAGCTAGTAAGACGCCTGAGATAATGGGCCAATCAATTAATAACCTAATGTAGACTCTCTGGTGATTTTCTTTGGGGCTTGCCGGCTGTGGGGTACTGCGCGGGACAGTAACCCCAACAAGCAGGACCCTCGTGTTACACAGAATCACTATTTATCTCTACTTGGTTAGGAGAGCTTGGCACAAAAGTGCCCAGTAGGATTAAAATATTCATGGGGGTGTAAAAGAAAAAAAAAATCAAGATCCTGACATTTTGCTTTGGGTTGTGAGATGCTAAAGGGTAGAAACACTACTAGTTAGCAAAGTTCATCAGATTTCCTCACTGCAGGACAGTTCAGATCCTTTGACATGGTCATTCCTTTGAAGATCTCAGACAGAGCTATAACACAGCTACAGAATTTTGTTCTCACTAGAAACATTTTTGGGACATAGTTTGGGATGCTATGAGCAAGTGCGCAGTTAGGATACCCTATGACTTCCCTCCTGCAGTTGTAAATGATTGTCATACCATTATGGGTAGTTTTTTTTTTTTTTTTAACAAAGTCTAATTCAAGGGAGGCAAAAGCTGGAGGCAGTCTCTTGAATTCTTTATGCAGTAAGCATAGTCCTATTCACTATATTATCATTATTCTTAATTTCTTACTTTCTCTTTCTGACAGTACATTTGAAAGCTCTATTGCTCTTAAGAAGGCTTTCAGTACCACGGATGCTACAAGCACAAGACAGAAAATAAACAGTAAAACCAAAAAAAAAAAAATCAACTGTAATCCTATTGTGAAGATATAAGCACTGTTGACAAGAACATGGGGCTATTTTTCTATTTGTGTTTTATGTTGTTTCCTTTATAAACATGGAATCGTGGTGACTGTCCCCTTTCATGTGTTTTCTTCCCCCTCCATTTAACAAGCATCATCAACACTTGCACGCTGTTGCCTGCTCGCCTGCCATTTATTTTCGGTGACTGTTGTATTCCATTTGTGCAATCACTCCTCCACGGTTGGATTTGTAGTCTAATAGGCTTCCTACTCTTTCCAACTTTACCCTATTAGTATTCTCAGAGACTGCAGTGGAGTGACTTTTTAGAACAGATGACAGTGTTCCTGGTGTCCTAGAAATTTCACATGTCTCAATTGTGGTGTCAAAGAACAAAGGCACTAACAATGATCTGCAGCCTGGAGTCCCTCAAATCATGCTCATAGTACTAGTGACAGACATGAATTCCCCACCTGGGTCATCAATCTGTGACTATGACTTAGTCCAGGGCCACGCATATGTCATAAAAATGTTGAAAGCCATTGAAATCTACAAGGTAGGGCCAAGTGCACAGACCAGCATGATATTAACCCCCGTAGTGCTGGTATGAGAACAGTATAGCATTTGTGGTCTTTAAGGGGGTAGCAGAAAATTATTTTATTTTATTTCATTTACTTTTTGTGTGAAGGCTTCTATGTTATTATTTTAGAGTTTACTCTAGAGTGAGTGTTCACAACACCTATCTTGTCTGCAGCATCATGGGAGAGTTCTTTAGAGGATGAAATCAGTGATCGTGGGAGGTTTATGATGAGCCAGCTCAATAATGAGTTGATCTGACTGCCAAGTATGAGGATTCTTAGCTCTAGATTCATCACAAAAATCCTCAGGGAATCAGGGCCTGATGGAACCTGAAGAGTTGGATTTGCCTTTTTTGAATGGAATTCTACTCCAGGTAAATTAAGTTGTGGGGACAAGATCTGAATTTCCTTTCGTTTCCCCAATTGTGAAGCATCTTGAAATAAAATTTCATGTAAAGCTAGATTGGTCTATAACATGTTGGCTATTTGTCAGGATCAAATATTTATGAAAATCTGCAGCTATAAATCTGCTTTACTCCTTGTGATTATAGATCATGTCAGTAACTTTGAAAAACATCTCTTGAGGTACTTATACCAGGAAGTATCACTGTGGAATGGTAAAGCTACTGATCGTGTGGTCAGATGGCCTACATCCAAATTCTACTGGTTATTATCAGTATCATTGATCTGCAGTAATTTATTCAGCTTTAAATTGGAACATGGCTGCCCACTTCAGATCCATGGAAATGAAATAAGTATCAAGTAGGCATGTAGTACACAATATAACTTTGTAAGCCAGAATATTCATTTTAGCATTCAGATAAAACACTATTATATTTTAATTTTAAAATTATTTAAATAAGTAAAATACTAAACTATTTTAATATAATTTGTTAACCATTATGGGATGCTGTGACACATATTGTCCTGAATATATGCAGGTGGTACCATCCTTGAAGGACACTAGAGATGACGTGAGAGTAATCATTTCTGATTCATTTCAATATAGTTTAGAAATGCAAGGTTGTGAAGATGCATTGCATGGCATGGACAAATGCGGGGGACATTTATTGGGGTCACATGACATGCACAGTTGAACTAGATTTGTCAGGCAATGCTAGCAACAAATCATGGCTGCTGACTCCCTCTAGGCTTTTAAAAACCAGGAGCAAGCCTAAAGAACTGGCAAGAACTCACAAGTTCTTATTTTATTTTGGCCATTGCCTTTACCTTTTTTGCAGAACATATCATAAAATAGGTCCATACCATCCTCCATATAAAGTAACTGGGAAATAACATCTTTATATAATGTAGTTAAAGGAATAAATTTTAATCCATTTGGTTCTTTTTTAGATATACTAACATTTAAGACAAACCACATTCCATTCAATTGCATAAAGAACCCAGACAAAGTTCAGCTAACAGCTTCTGGTGTTCAAGTAAGCAAAAACAAGCCCAAAGTAAAGGTAATTATTATTTCAGATGAAAAAAAAATACTGAGTGCTACTTAAATCTTCTAGTCTTTTTGTCCTTATTTCTTAAGGTCAGACTTATTCTTTCCCTTTTGTGTACCTTGCCAAAGCTGTTTCAGACACTGTGATTAGGTTTGCTAGTTGGAGAATGTGAGGCCATCCCAGAGGATCTCAATGTCTTTGGGAAATTTGCCAATCTGGAGGCTTAATCCCTCCATCATCCTTGTCCTAAAGACATTATCTAAAACTTTGACCTTCGTACTGCTGTGTCATTCACTATAATGAAGTGTCAGATGCTGATGAGCTAGGGAGGTCGCTGTGTTTCCTGTGTAAAGGTGGCTCAGTCTTGCCTATTCACGTTGTGTCTCGGCAGGGGTTATGGTGCACTGTTCCTGAAAAGCCTTTTGAAGGTGAATTTCAAGAAATCTTAGTAGATGGGGAGCATCATGGAGGTATGTCTACCAAGTTGTGATTCCTGGGGAAAGTAGTGACAAGATGTTACAGAGGCAGGGTTTCTAAGCTTGTCTGAAAACGTCAGCCCTGTCCTTAGACACCATGTTTGCATGAGAGGGCTTGGATGTGTTTATGAGCATACATAGTTGAGGACTTCATTACTGCACGCGATGGGGAGAAACCATGTGTGAGCCCTGTAAAGAGCCTGGAGTGTCTGAGCGAGAGGACAAGGCTCTGGTCTATCCCTAGACTTGAGAGAGGGAAAGAAAGCCCCTTGAGTGTGATGACAAGGCAGTGTAAACTGATCTTTCTCCATCAGTGCCTCTACTGCCTTTAACGGGGTGCTCAACAAAGGTCCTTACTCAGTCACTGGTTCCTTTTAGGAAAAAAACAATCTAGTCTCTGTTTAGATGCCACCTTCCTTTGTAATTTCAAGTGTATGTTAATTCAATATGTGCAGGCATTTAAGTATCCACACACACGCACACACACACACACACACACACACAGCCTTCAGAACCCATATGAAGATCTTATGACCCACAGGAACATCATTGCCTGGACTTGACTGAATTTAGAAGGTTGACATGAGAACTAATGCACTTTACTTTGTTTTCCTTCAGTGATAATCCTATCACAATCCTATGACAATTATGCTTTATGTCCAGTCTTTCAGTGATGAATAGACCCAGCATTAAGCTTGATATGTTAAAAATGGACTCAACCAAAAATTTAGTGTTGGAAGCAGTATTAACAGATGATTGGGGCAATCATTTACCTAAGGGATAAACAATAGTTTAGATGCAAATGGATCTTTGGAGTCACAGAGAAAGAATCCTTATTATTTCTCTGGGAATTAGTGCCAGGACCCAATCAAGTGTCTAATAGATGTCTCTTTTCTTATGTGGACCAGCTCTTTGCATAATTTCAGTGCATATCTTGCAGGTTTTCAATTGGCTTGGATGGGTCTATGGTGTTTTTCACAGCACTTAGGTGGGAAGAGACAGGCAGCTTTCAGTCTTTGTCTCCAGATTAAAACACATTTCTATGACGGGAGCTTGTGAGCTGTGAGCTAACAGAAAGCTGTATTTCAAGGGCAAAGCAGTCAGTGAGGGAAAGGGTCATACCTACTTTAATCTTTCACAGGGGACAGTGGGAGTAGATTAAAACTCTGGCAGGGAGAGTGCCTTAGGTGCCAGGCTACCACAGCCACCCTTTGAGTCATTTGCATAATGTATAATCTAAGGTGTCGACTCAGTTCTGATGAGCAGGCATGTTTAGTGCGCAGTCCTACTCAAGAACCAATGGGTCTTGTCCACCTTTCTACTCCTGTGGCCTCTCTTCTTGTCGCTACTTAGCTAGATGACTCCTGCCTTGTGGAAAGCCATGTTCCACCTATGCTGCTGATGTCTGTGGCCACCACTTCCCTAAAGGAAATAACTTTTATTCTTGGGATCCACTGGCTTACGATCTGTTCCTTTAAATTTAACCACTACCCTGTCTCAATGAAGGCAACAGAGGATATATTTGTTAAGAAAGTACTTAACTAAGGGAGTACTACACAGCGATCAAAATAATGACATCTTGAAATTTGCAAGCAAATGGATGGATCTAGAAAAAAAAATCATATTGAGTGAGGTAACCTAGA
Organism: Dicrostonyx torquatus; assembly: GCA_028555095.1. Taxonomy (NCBI): domain Eukaryota; kingdom Metazoa; phylum Chordata; class Mammalia; order Rodentia; family Cricetidae; genus Dicrostonyx; species Dicrostonyx torquatus. Next base: position 3,051,380 of record JAQHUG010000090.1, on the reverse strand, counting down.
CCCAGAAAGACAAATATGTACTTACTCCTAAGTGACTTTCAGACATAAAGTAAAGGAAAACCAGCCTACAGTCCACAACCCAAGAGAACCTAGACAACAAAGAGGACTCTAAAAGAGACATACATGGATCTACATAAGAAGGAGAACAAGGTAAGATCTCCTGAGTAAATTGGGAGCATTGGAGTCATGAAGAAGATAGAAGGAAAGGGGAAGGAAGGGGGGGAGCAGAGAAAAAATGAATAGCTCAATAAAAACAAAGCAAAAAGTACTTAACTATTAATCATTTCTTACCAACACAGCTGCGGGGGCACTGGTTTTCAACATTCTGTTGACTGTAGATGAGTGTTCCTTATAGAACTTGAGTTTAGAAATTGGACACATATCTGTTTGAATGGGTGGGCAAATGAATCCTCTCATTTTTGTGTTGTATTTTTAAAGAGATGGTGGTCAAAAGCAAGCCCCTGCAACCTTTGTTGCATTTTCTTTACCTTGTCCTCATTCATACTGTCAGCAATAGTGTCCTTTGGTATGCACTCCAGGGGACTTTCTATGCCTCTTCGGCCATTTCTTTATACAATAACAACTGATTATTACCCTTCCTCTTCCTATTGTTTAATGATTTAGTGATGTGTCCTCCTAGTCTCCCTTTAAGAAATGATGAAACGGAAAGCTGGCATATGTAGTGACTTCTAATCCCACATGGTGGAGGTGCATGAGATTACGTAAACATCACAGTGATTGAACCAGAAGTTTTACTGGCTCCCTACTGGCCACTTGGGGAACTCGGAATTTTGTTTTGGATTAGCCTGGCTACAATTTCAGGCTTCAATCCATACTACTGACTTATCTGTTTACATAGTGCCCTATTTTCATAGTCTGGGTAGTATGTGCTGCACATCCAATATAATAGGAGACTAATAGATAGGTGATTCGGCATTGAAGGGTGATTTTGGAAGAAATGCCACCAATTAGTCTTGTAACTATTTAGCAAAGTGTTGGTTTTTTTTTTTATTTTTACCATCTTAAGTCGATGTAGATCAAAATGTCTCATGATGTGTGTGTGTGTGTGTACGTGCTGAAACTAAAGACTTGCACATGCTAGGTGTGTGTTTTCCTACTAAGATACTCCCCCAGCCTAGATACTTTCTTAAGCCATGAGTTTCCCTACTCTATATATCTGGTGTGGTTTTCTGAGATCCCAGGAGTTGTCACAAACATGGGCTGCGCCTGTAACAAATCACATTCTGCATATCTGACCTCCTTTCATGATTTTTGTTCTTCTATGTCGTCTCCAAACAGAGATATTTAATGATTTCACAGACTTTATGAGATGACTTAAAAAACAGCAAACCATTTTAAAATATCTCTCCCAGGTCTTCCCCTTTTATTCATACTTCTTTCTACAATTGTATTTATTTTCTTTCTTCCACCTTCTTGAAGTAATAATCTTACTGGCTGGGCCACAGATTTTACCTCAAGTCCTTTATGGGACATTTTAAAAACCTGCTTTCTTATTCTGGAAAAAGTCAGGTAGTTTTAAATTTGAGTATATTCAAAAGAAAGAAAGTTTGAGAGTTGGTGAATGATCACACAGCTTAAATTGTATTTGCATAGTAATTACTGAATTTGCTTATGGACACTGAATCCTCTCTTTGGGCTTCAGACAAATGTCACCGCAGGTGCAACACAGAACAATATGAGTCTGCATTAGCTGCTGCGATGATGGGTGTGCCATCTTCAGCCATGCTGGATTAAACTGTTAATAAAGGATGCTGTTGAAAACTGTTGGGAAGAACAACTAGAACGAGAGTCAAACATGGGACTGTTCCCATGAGTTAGGGCATCCAGTATAGTGCTGGTATTCTAAAGCTCCGATGAATAACTGCTCTTGGGTTATGTGACAGTTCTCAACTGGGATAACATTTTTAAAGATTTATTTCATTTTTGTTTATGTGTATGCTTGTGCCTGTGTTAATCCATGTGTTCTGCATGTGTGTGCGTGTGGCAGAAAGATGAAGTCATATCCCTCGGAGCTGGAGTTATGGGTGGTTGTGAGCTTCCTAACGTACGTGCTTGGAACCCAATTGAGTCTTCTGGAAGAGTAGTAAATGATCTTCATTACTGAGCCATTTCTCTAGACCCCATGTTGAATTTTTTTTTTGGAAGAGAAATTCCTCTTGTTCAAACCAGTCTTTGTCTTTTATTTTATTTCATCTGAAGCAGACTTCAGAATATAGATACTGTCTGCTCAGTGGTTCATTTGTGTTATTGCAACTGGCCTGTAGCAGAAGCTAGGGCCAAGTCTAGGTTGGTTGACTACATGTCACTTGTCTTAGCTTCAGGCCACACTGCTCTTCCTGGAAATCAAGTCTAGTCAGGAAATCAATTAACTGTGCACATGTGTGCTTAATCAAACAGACTGATGTTTTGACTTGCTAATTAAAATTATCAAAGAGATTAATCAGTTCTTCATGAAAAACATAGGTGAAGAAGAACCTATTAATTTTGCCTCCGACTCTCATTTTGGCCATATAGTAGTCAATTATTGGTGTAACACAAGACACCACTGGATCTATGCATATCTTTCCAGAATGATCAGGGGTGGACGCATCCTGAGATGTGCAGCTCAATGTGCTCACATTGATGGGGTAGTTCCAACTTGCAGGTTAACATGTGGTAATTGAACATCCTTATTCCTCAGTTGGAAACTTGGAAGCATTTCACTGAGAAACTTGGTCCTTGACTTTTCTTTCTGAACAACATGGCTCTTTTAAAACATGACTGAACCCTTACCCTGCCTCGTTCCCATTCACTGTCTTTCTTCCTCTAGCTCTTGACAATGGTATCCCTGCGCCATCCCATCCCCACTTCCAGCCCTGTTCACTGGTTTGTGAAAAGGCCTGTGCAGCTTGTCACTCAGGAACCTGCTCTAGTGTGAAAGCTTGGGAGAATTCACTTTTCCTTAGTCATTTGCATGCATGTTCTCAGGCCATGACCTTCAGATGGAATGGTGATTGGCGAGAAAGACAGAAAGACATGGTCTGGTCATCTATCAACAGACCTTCTATGCAAATGTCACAACTTGGCTAGGAAAAACTGCTTACTCTTTCTGTGTGGGTCTCCTGCCTAAAAGTCTTTTAGTGCCCTCTAGATCCTAGGGCAGTAGTTTCCAGCCTTCCTAATGCTGCGACCCTATAATACAGTTCCTTATGTGCTGACCTTCAACTATTAAACTGCTTTGTTGCTTCTTCATAACTGTAATTTTGCTACTGTTATGAATCATAATATAAATATATGATATGCAGAATAATGTCTCTGGCTGGGCATGATGATATCTGTCTTTGATATCAACACTTAGAAGGTAGAGGCAGTCAGATCTCTGTAAGTTTGAGGCTAATCGGGTCTACATAGCAAGTTTCAGGCCAGTCAGGAATACATAGTGAGACCCTGTAGCAAAAAAGGTCTACAAAATGTCTGATATAGTAAGGAAAACATAACTGATACTCAGTAAGAGTTATTATTATTATTATTATTATATTGCTGCTTTTCAAGGCTTAAAGCAACTTAAATCAATAATAAGAGAATTGATTGGAACAAGGGTGTGAGATCCCTTTTATAGAAGCTGAAATGGTTTGTAATGAAATTCTGTGCTATTTATGATTTAAAAATTGTCCAGTCAGTTGTGAGGGATGTACCAACTTATTATGGTCACCAGGTTTTGAAACCTGTGCACATTAATATAAAGACCTAAATTCCATGCGAGCCACACACTCCTTTTAGAAACCTTGGTAGTCTTGTTTTCTAATCTGCAAAAAGGAAGGTTTAAAGAAGCCAAACACCTAGAGTTATTTCTAGCTCAAGTGGGATATGATGTTACATGCAAAACTCACAGCACAGCGCACAGCACACAGTAACCATTGCACAGCCATCTGTCTAGTTAGGATTAGAACTGTGAAAATGAGAGTGGACTCAAGCTCGCCTATATAAAATTGCCATTTTGTCTGCTTGCCTTTGATTTACTTTCCGAATTGACAAAGAAAAAGACACAGGTGAACTGCTCACTTGGGACCGTGCAACTGTGACCAACTCAGCTCTTATATAGAGAACAAAGGGAAAGGTCGCCCATCACAACGGTCAGTCTCATCAACCAAGTGGCCTCTCCTGATCAGTTTTCTGGCTCTTTCAAAATCCCACAGACAATGTTTCACGCTGTGGTTGCTCATTAATTCATAAGGCAGTTCATCAAACACTAGACACATTTCACTGGAGGATGAGGAATATTTTATGCCATTAGTGAAGAATATAGAAGTCGTTTGTGCGGTGGTAGGCAGACTAACTCACGAAGGACGGTTTTCTACTCCTATGTTCTGGTACTGCAGGTCTACGCTGACTCATCAACCAGCATCTGCAGAACCGTGGTCTCACTTCAGGCTCTGAGCTCTGGGTGCCGGAAGTCAAAGCTGAACCATGGTGCTTACAGGGCATAGTTGAACACAGGGCTTTCCAGGTAGCTCAATCTATATTTCTAGAGCTGCTTGGGAAATAAGCCTATACTTATTCTAAGTGTTAGACACCTTAGAACACTTTGTCCTGAGAGAGCAGGAAGGAAATGGTGACTTCGGCTGTGACAGGTTTATGGCCCGCAGAAGTCTCTACCACACTTCCAGAATCCCCTGTGCAGCCTCTCCAGCAGTCTCTCTGGAGACTAGTGACATCTGCTGAGAATAGCTGTCACCGATTCCCAGGAAAGCACACCGTGATGTGAGTGAAGCTGACTTGACAGCTGCCCCTGGTGCTTTCTCAAACATCTAAAACCCAGGGATGTGAGATAGAATACTTTCCGATCCTGGGTGCTCAGTGGCTGAGGTGGAGTTTGTGGAGGAATTTGATTACAGCCCATCCAAGGCCCTAAACAAACACACCACCAGAAAAGCCTAGTGTGGGACAGCAGCCCAGAGTGCGCATACCCTCTGTAAATTCTGCCACAGTAGTGCTCATGAGTCTGAACTGCTCTGCCTCGGAACAAAAGAAAAAAACCAAAACCAAGACCAAACAAACAAACAAAAAAATCAAAAAAACTTAACTGTCTTAGTGCAAAGGATGGTCTGTATGGTTACACTGGAAAAGTGTTTTGTGTTCAAATATCCCTGCATTATATATATATATATATATATGTATGTATGTATATATATATATATGTATGTATATATATATATCCAGCCGCCTCTTGCCTTATTCAGTACTCGCATTATCTCCTCTAATGCTCTCAGCCCACCCTTAACAGGGGCTCTCTCAGAAGTTTCTTTAGCTTTCTTGATGGCTTGGCCCTCAGAGATCTTTCACGGTGTAGTAAAAGTGAAATTGTGTTGTCTCCCTGAACTGTTTGCAGAGCCCAGAGACTGAATCCATCTCATTGTCCCTCATTATTTCTCTTCTTTGGGAGTTGGCTTAGATGCTTGGAGAGCTGTTCCATCAGCACCAAAGGCCCACATGCCTGTGCTGCTGGTGTCCTCCTTCTTGGGCTCTGGAGATGTGGAGGAAGCTGGTATGAAGGCAGGGGGAGCACATGCCACAGGTTCCAGTAACTGAGCCCAGTGAGCACACAGAACAGGATGAGGTTCAGAGGACCCAGTCCAGGCCTATTATGGGATTCAGGACGGAAGTCACTTGAGGAAAGGAGGCTGGTAATTACGGAAGACAAGGAGAGAAAGAACCTGTCTTCTGCCCTGGGAAAAACTGCCAGAAATCTAAGGGATTTTGGTGAGTCCAGTCTACTCTGAGCTGGGGACCTGTTGTTGACATTAAGGTCTTGCTATGCAGCACTGAGCGGAAAGCACAGAGGATAATGGTGGATCGTTTGCTCTGACTCATCGTGGTCCAAAGTCTTCATAAGTATTTAATTTAAAGGAAAAATAAAAACAGCCTTTCAGTTTCACAGTGACTGTTGAATTCTTGACCCTGTAGTGTGACAAACACCTTTTCACTGCCCAGAAAAATTTAAAAGAAATTCAAGAAAGTGACTCAGAGTCCTTCTCCAAGTCCTGGAAAGACTCAGAGAAGGGAATTCTCCAGAGGAAAGAGTGAGGTTAAATTCTTATGTCAGAAGGGAGAAGAAAAGGATGATGGGAGAAGAAATCATTTAGCTGTGGGTGTTAGGACAGTGTGGAGTTAGAAAGAAAACCGACTCTGGGCAAATGCTTTTGGTTTACCGTAGGGAAAATATATTTGTAAAATCAATGCTGTTTTAGAACAAGCAAATGAAGGTTTTGGAAGTTGTTTTTAAGTACCTCCTAGGGTAGCAGAGTGCATGGTGCCTCATGCCTTTCATGGACGCCCTATGTAGTGATGGGGAAGCTTTGTTAACCAATTATCTTCAGGAGGAGGAACCAAGCTAGGGTGTGGCTTTCTGGGACCCAAGAAAGATTGCCCAGGTGTTCTCTCTCTCTGTGGTTCCCTCACAGCACAGCTGAGCTTGGAATTCTTATTCCTGTTTTATGAGTTTTCCCCTTATAATAAATAAAAATATAATTGTTTTATCTTTTAGCTAGCCTGGTTATTTCCCGAATCGAGCTAACTTCTACAATGTAGTGTATAGATAGGGTAACTACAGTCTTCTGGTCCTCCTGGTCCATCCTTATTGACCTTCTCACCTTTCTTCCTCGGCCTCCCAAGTCATTATCTAGTCACCGAAGCCTCTTCAGGCCTCCTCGAAGTCTCCTGTGCAAGGGGCCTTGGTCCATTGGAACTGAGAGGTTTATCAGAAAAGAAATTCACATAATTCTATCAGAGGCTGCTACTGGTGCCTTTTCAGTAGCATCTGTGTCTCTATTGTTTTTTTCCTTTCTCCCTCTCACCCTTTCTTCCCTCTCCCTGTTTCTTTCATTCTTTCTCTTATGTATTTCTGGGGACGAAAGCTACCATTTGATAAGCAAGTGCTCTAACACTGAGCCACAACTTTAACTTCTTTATTTTGAGATAGGCTCTCAAAAGTTGCCTGGACTGGTCTTGAACCTATGATCCTCCTGCTGCATAGCTGGGATTGCAGACCTACTTTGGCAGGCCCAGTGAAGCTTGTATCTTAACAGGCATTCTGTAGAAGTTTATTTGGAAAGGATGAGGATGGATTTATCTTACAAGTGTCATAGCTCATTCATGGTACAGTTGTCTTGAATGAAGGAAGAGAGTAGAAAATTTCAGAATTCTCTAAAGCACTGAGGTAGCCACCTCCTCCTTTTATTGCCTGACTGCACACCTGAAGTGAAGCCCCACGTTTCTACCACATTTTTTTCTTGGCTATTGCTGTGTCTTGCTATTCCTCCTTACCACTCTAGATAGACCTTAATTGTGATGTCTACATCTGTCCTTCAAATACATATGTAACATTTTAATGTATTTTTAAGAGTCTTTTGGTGTAGGAGGGTCCTTCTTTATTTCTGTTGCTTTCATTGGTTAATAAAGAAGCTGCCTGGCCTATTAGATAGGTCAGCCCTTAGGTGGGCAGAGTAGACAGAACGGAAGTTCTGAGAAGAAAGGAAGTGTGTCAGACGTCATGATGCTCCTGCCGGAGATGGATGCAGGTTAGACTTTTCCCCTAAGTCACCACCTCGTGGTGACACACAGTTTATTAGGAATGGGTTAGTTTATGATGTGAGGGCTAGCTAAGAAGAGGCTAGTGATAATGAGTCAGGCAGTAATTTAATCAATACAATTTTCATGTGGTTATTTTGGGCAAAAACTAGCGGCTGCGGCCGGGAGCCAGGTGCTGGGAACAAAAGGGCCCGCGTTCCTCTCAGGTACTGGGAACACAGCCCGCACCTAATTGCAACAGTCTTTGAGCATTGACTATGTTCAGACTTTTTTTTTTTTTTCTGAGTCCTTTCGGTATTTTAACTAATTTAGTTTATATGACTCTCAGAAGTAGGAAATTCTGTATCCACTTCAATGAGAAGATACTAAGTTGTAAAACTATGTTAAGGTCACAGGTAAATGAATGGCCAAGTTAGAATAGAAGCCCAGGCTATCTAACCCCAGGGACTGAATTGTACCATTGCCACTGGTTGCATCACTAGAACCTACTCACTGATCTACGAGTGAGGTGGTCACTTGTTCTGGTTTTCCTTTCTTGTCTTTGGTGGTGAATTTTCTGAGTCCACTCAACTGGGTCATAGGACTCAGATATTTGCTCAGACATTATTCTGAATTTGTCTATAAAGGAGTTTTGGATGAAATTTGCATAGGCTCAGCCCATCATTTGTTTGTAGGACCATGTTAAAAAAAAAAAAAGCACGAAATTTCCAGTCACTGTCTCCTTGCTTCAGGAGCAACACCAGCTCTCCCAGCTGTCCAGCTGTGTGTGTGGACTTGGATGCTACTTCTCTCCCATGCCTCCAGCTTCCGTGGGTTTCTCCATCAGATTCTGCACTCATGAAGCTGCTGCCAATTGTTCTGTTTCTCTCAGAAACTGACCCAGAAAGCCTCCTTGATTTACAAGTTCCTAAAGGTTAAGCCTTGGGGCCTCTTCTTTCCCAGTCTGAATTTTGTTTCCTAAGGAAATTTTCCTAATAACCATCTGCACACTGATAACAGCTCTTGGACTCACAGTCTACCTCAAAAGTGTCTATGGTGCCCTTGGCTCATATAGCTAGTTGAAGGCTTGAGTGTGTACACTTGCATATCTCGGGGATCCCTGGGTGCAACATGCAGAAAAGCAGATTGGTGGCCCTGGCTCTCCTCAGGGTGTGTCTATGACATATTCCCTTGTGTCTGCAAGACGGGAAACACTCTTAACTCTACCCATGATCTGCCTGGGTCCTGCAGCGAGTTCTCACGTGCTCACGTCTCTCCAGACTCACACCCTCCTGTACTCGGCCATGAGAAGCTCCTTCCTGACTCCTCTTGTTTGGCCGGCAGTCGCAATGATCTTCCTAACCTGCCAAGGCTAACACTTGATCACTCAGTGCCACCACCTGCTGGAAACATTCAATTCTCATCGGCAATGATCTTCCTAACCTGCCAAGGCTAACACTTGATCACTCAGTGCCACCACCTGCTGGAAACATTCAATTCTCATCGAGACCCCAGGGCAGCTCTCAGGACTCCAGGTGGCCTCCTCCTGCATCAGTGTCCTTGCTGTCTACACCACAGCTACCCTGGCATCTTCATTTTCTCCATGTGCTTGCTACCATATAAGTCCTTCCCAACTACTATTTAAAATTTTATTTTAGTTTTTAGAATCCAGAACATTTGACATTCTTCCAAAGTCTCAGTTACCATACCAAGGGACACTTCGAAGGGAGATTTTAGGTGTCCTTCTAACAGGCCAATCAGGTTCCTTTATCTTGCAAGATTATAATATTTATCTAAATTAATATGAACACTAACCGATACAGTGTACTGAGTATTAGTTAAAATTCAAGCATCAACCACAGTGCTAATGATTTCACAAACATGATATTTAAATCTCCTCTAACTAAATTTACGGTAAAATCTGAGCCACAGGTGATACCATGCTTGCTGCCCTGTAGGAGGAACGCAGTAGCCTAAACTGAGTGGACTTTCAATTGTGTGATCATTTAATTCTGAAAACTTGGATCTCCCACAGGACTTAAGATTTGGAGTGAGCTGAAGCCAGATCTAGTACTGATCAGTGCTGTCAGAAGCCAGCTTGGCATGTAAAACATGCTCACCATGTATTTGCTGACTGGGATAATGAGTGTTTGAATGAGTAACGAGGCAGGACACATTTTCATAGGGAAACTAACTGGGTATTCCTTTTGTTCTGCAAGCCAAATCAGTCACCGAGGAGATTGTTTACAAAATTCTGGACAGACGCTTGCAAATGAGAAAAACGGCCTTCGCGGTCCTGGAGATGGTGTGGAGCATCCTCCGCTCTTCATTTTGACGACCATCTGTTCCACTTCCAAAAGAGGTGCTGATTCAGTTTAACTCACAGTTAAAGATGAGAGCGGTCCGGCCCCCTTCCAGTCTCCTGGGGCTTTCAGAAGGAAAGACTAGAGGAACTCACCGTGACACACAGGGATGTGTGTCTTGTACTAGGTAAGTCTAAACCTGCAGTTGTTCAAGAAGCCTCAACTTTTGGAGTCTAAACACGAGAGGACTGCTTCTTACTTGTATAACAGCCTAGTGCAGTTTGAATGCTTGCCCAGATAGCCTTTTCCCTGGTGATTCAGGAGTCCATCTTCCTCTTGCTGGGGCTTCCCAGTACTGCTGTCCCAATTCTCCTGCAGTGTGCCATGAAAGTTCCTGGGAAAGCATGTTCATTGCCTTGAAACTCTGCCCCAAACAAAGTATATCATTTCTACTTGCTTCTCTCTGCTAGAAAATCCAGCTCTCAAGACTTCTAAAGAGGGCTAGAAAATGCTATTTGTCAGCCCATGAAGAAAGAGAGAGAGAGAGAGAGAGAGAGAGAGAGAGAGAGAGAGAGAGAGAGAGAGAGAGAGAGAGAGAAACTAGTTGAGCAAATTTCTGGTTGTCTTCCCTCCGCTTTACCCAATAAAGCAAGGACAAAGAATGCCTGGAATCAGTGCACAGAGCATTGGAAGGTGGACTGGGAGGCTTTAGGGTAAATGTCACATCTAAAAGATTAAGGAAAAAAGGGGGGAGGGGACTGGTAGGAAAAGGTAACCTGCGACAGTCACAGCCAAAATGAACTGAGGTAGATGCCAAGAGAGACAGAGAGGGTAAGGGCAGGAAGAAGTGAGGGCCAGAAAGGGTGAGGGCAGGAAGGAGTTTGGATGGGAGGGGATGAGGGCAGGAAGGAGTGAGGGCAAGAAGGAGTGGGGATTGGATGGGGTGAGGGCAGGAAGGAGTGGGGATTGAATGGGGTGAGGGCAGGAAGGAGTTCCGAAGGGAGGGGATGAGAATGGGGAGGAGTGAAGGCAGGGAGGGCAAAAGGAGGGAAAATGGAAGTCAGCCTTTGTATGTGTCAGAGTCAAACAGAAATTATTTTAATAATATTTTTGTCTAGTTTTTTTCTGTAGTCCTTCTGTAAGTAATTAAATAACAAACAGATCCAGCCCTTCACCACAAGTATCTTAGCCCCTAATGTGAAGATATGAAATAATTAGAGGATTTGCTGTGTAAGGAGTTTAATGGCTGAGACAACTTCTGTTTTCAAGACTGAGCTAATTGTAGAGGATGAGGCTGCACAAAGGGAAGGCGTGCAATTAGCAGAATGATGCTCCCTGCAAGGCGGCCTGGTCCAGGAGCTTTGCTGAACTGTGCCTGTGCTAGACCAACAGTCATCTGGGATTCATCTTTCAGAAGAATCTGTTGAAGACTTTAGAAACTCCAGATTTGGTCATCTTATACTCGACTGTGGTGATGGCATATAGGACTTTAAAATCTAGTCTAATGGTAGAGGGCGGATAGTGGACCGGTATGGAGAAGCCTGGTGTTCTGGTGCTCTCCCACTCCGTGGCTTGGTAGTTTGTTCAGTGAGCTCTTTCTCTCATTCTCTAGAGGTGTGTATGAAAGTACCAGCACTGAGCTGGGGGTGGGGGCTGGGGAGGGAGGCCATATTCAAAACTGATTTTAATCTTAGATCGATTGCCTTCTCTTCCTTCCCTTTCCTTTATCAAGTTTTTACCCTCCCCTTTCCTTTAACAAGATTTCATTCATTTCAAATAAAAACCCTTAAGACGTTCAGAATGCTACAAGAAAGGCGGAAGAGATACCAGATGAATGAGTTTCCTCTAAACCCTCGGAAGCCTAATAAAGGGCATCACCACTTCAGGGACTCCAGCCGAGCAAAGTCAGGGATAAGGCAGTACCTGGTCTGTTGAATCCCAGGGGAGCATCCCAGGAGGGCTGACTCAACTCTTTCCTTCCAAAGAGAAGGAGCTGCATGTCATGATGAAATGTGCTTTTTGCTATCTCTCTCTGTGTGTGGAGGGGGCAGTATTCTGTCTGCAAACAAGACCTTAAATGTAAAAGACAATTCCTGTCTATGTAAACACTGAAGATTCTAAGGAGAGTCCCTTTCCTGGGTTTCGATGGCAGAAGATTAGCAATCGATATGAAAAGTTAAGAGTTCGAAAGTCGCCCAATATTACACATTATTCATGGGAAAACATTGTGGGCTGCCCTTCAGTGTAGCTCAGTGTGGGCTGAAAAGAAGAAGGCCCTTGGCTCCCAAACAGGCATTAGGATTGCATTATCATATCAATAGCCCACATGCAAAGTTCTTGATAAAACTCTCATAATCTAGAGGCATGAGATAAAATATGAGAGTTTGATTTGGGTAAACAAATCAAAGGCATTTTCAGTCGAGCTATTTAATCTGTTTAAGGCACTGCCAGGAATATAAACATCAGAGGAGTCAAGCATTGAGGGAACTTGTGGTAGGAAAATCTCTGAAGATTGCTCCTTTTTCCTAATTTACTGTAATCTAGCTGCATTGGCCTTCTTTCAGTGCTGGGAGGCAGCCAGGACTAAGGCTTCTTTGCAGATACCTCCTGGAATGCATGGGGCCGGCTAAGCTCCCTCACCTTGCTGATTTGGTACAGCTGATCATGCTGTTCACTGGGAGTTGCTGGGGCCCTTTGAGACACAGATGCTGCAACTGATGGAGTAACCCCATCTTAAGTCAGGTCACCAGACAGACTGCCACAGAGAATGGGATCCGTGATGCCTGTGGAAAGCTAGGTAGGTGTATGGGAACCGTCCTGTGGGTTCTCAGACCTCTGCTGGCTTCCCTCTCTACAGCAGAGGGCAGTCATTAGCAGCCTGAGCACTTGTGTTTCTTTCTGGAGAACCTCAGTCATCTGCCCTTTGGGGCACATACTGACTCCACTCTGCCAAACTTCTTCTCAACTCTGGCCTTGAGATGACAGGGCGGAGACAGAGACTAGGAATGCTGTCAAGGAGAAAAGGGTCAAAAGCCGCCCACTAAAGCATCATGGAAGTCAGGAAAGGTACTGAAAACCAGTGTACCTGGTGCCAATTGCTGGACACAGAGACAAAGAGGTGCACTGTCATGTCGTTGAGGTTGATTTTGGGAAATCAGCTTGCTGGGAAGTAGCTCAGAGCTGTCTCCCACCTTGCACTGGCCGCTGTCCTTAGAGTCCAGTTGGCACTTAGAAGACCCTTGCAGATAGCTGGTCATTTCATGGATAAAGAAATTGTATTTTAGACATGACAAATGGTGGGTCACAGGTCACAGGAAGGTGATGGTTAAGAGGGAAGTAGACTCCAGTGTCCTTTTGTCCCAAACCACACTGCAAAAAGTTTGTAAACTATTTTATTATATTATGCTCTTTGGGGTAAATCACATAGAAGGGTGTTTTCCTTCATATTCATCTCAGTAAAATTATTTTAATAATCATTTGTATTTTATATATTTTTAGTAATCCTGCCATCATTTTAATATATAAATCTCTTAGGTTTAACTGAAATAAGAAGTGATTGAAGCACCATTGCCTTGTGAGGCAAGATTATTTCACCGAAGATTCGAGAACCAATTAGCAATGGCTGGGAGGAATGGACTTTAAATAGGAATTGTCTCAGGTCACCTGAAGGAAATCAGTGGTCGCCAGGAGTTCAACTTCAAGGCGCCGATTTACTAAAACCAGTCCAAAGTGTCAAAGACATCTGTAAATATGGCTTTTAAGGCTCCATTTATTAAACCATGATTTTCCCCTTGTCTTTCACGGCAAGGTTATTTTACATACATGTTAGGATTTCATTAAATAAATAAAACTTCATATAGCCAACAGTAAAGCCAGAGGCTTAATGAGGGTAAGAATTACCCATGCCACCCATGATCAAGTGCAATAGCCTCATGTTCTAAGTGACGAGCAAAGGCATTTGGAGTCGATAATAAAAGAAAGATCAACACATCTTATCACCCATTAGTTATTAGAGAATGACTTCTGGTCTTATTCCATTGTGCTGAATCTCCTCTGTGTCCAGCCCCACCGCTGAGAAGCAAACTCTTTTCCTACCTGCTGGACCAAGCCGGCTGCCTCTGCTCTCTTCTCACCCCAGCTGCAGAGAGCATCTACCGTGGTCTCCATTGGTTGGCGGAGATTGGAGAGGCCTACTCCAGAAGCTTCTCTTCACCAACTTGCAGACTCCTAAGGAGACACCAGAAAGAGGGACAACATTATATATAACAGAAGTTAATTGGATTCGAGAGAACGAAGATAGAATTCCATAATTTAAAGAAGATTTCTATTTAGCAGAATGGGATATGGGCCCATTTGGAATACAAGTCTAAAAAGCTTTAAAAGAATAAGAGAGTTTGAGCCATTTCTAGGGCAGCACGTAAGGTCAGGTGAGTAGGACAGAGGAGACGCAGTCTGGGTATGAGGTGACAAGGAATGGTAGGGACAGTGGCTAGCTAGTGATCATGTGACCTGCTGGAGAGCTAGCTGTGACTCAGGTCAAACTGAAGGTTGTCATGGATGCCATAAAAAAAAAGGCCCAATGATGCCATAACTTCAGATTTTCAAGGAAACTGGAAATATGTGCAATTTTTGAGTTCTAAAAGTTAGGATTTAATTAATTAAATAAAACTTGATACAAGTAATAGTGAAGCCAAAGTCTAAATGAGGATCAGAGTTACCTATGCTCTAGTGATGAACAAATGTATCCAGAGAGGGGAGCTGCTTGAGCAAGGCAGAGCTAAGGTGTCAGGTAGGAACGCCACCCTCTCAAGTGGGGTCTTCAGTTTCACTGATGACCGCTCTAGGGCCAGCTGCAACTAACCAGACCTGTTTAGATAATTATTTGAGGGAAAACAAAAAGCTGCCTTTCACTGATTTGATTCTGGGTTTCAAAACTACCCATGTACAAAGCTTCCTGACTGAGGACAGGTGGTTTTCCAGTCTCACCATTCACAGTCGGAAGGGTGTTGAGAAAGTTAGCGACTACAGCGCATACTGGCCCGCATCTGCAGCATGACTCCCATCATGACCATCTGTCTGGATGGATTTGAGCCAGAGAAGCCAGTTGTTGGGGAGGAAATTTACTTTTGTAAGAACAAAAGTCACATGCTGGTTGAAGTTGGCCAAACACTACCTGATTCTCTTTGCATGATTGTCATTTTTGTTTGATGGAAGTGTTTAGGTTGGGTTTAAATATAACTTAACCTCTCTAGGTCCTACAAGCAAAACAAGGGAAATAACAGTGTTGAACAGAGGATAGAATATTGTTTGCACAAGGTAGGCATACATGCTCACCATATTGGTAATAACAAATGCCAAGTAGTATTTGTAGCAATTGCTAACATTTATTGAGTGTGGATTATATTTGAATGTCATTATTGTCATAATTGTTGTCTATCACTATTACCAAAGTCCTCTTAGGTTTCTATACTATTTATCCTTTAGGAACTAAGTGCATGGTATTTAGAGGAGACAGTGTTTGTACATGGGTCTATTCAACTTGCCAATGCTCAGCCCACCTCTCCAGAACTGTCAGTGTCCAACTCAAGGTATGTGGGAGGGTCCACCTGTATTTCTGTGTTTTGATTGGTTAAATAAAGAGCTGCCTGGCTTATAG